>PVIA01004159.1:0-146434 GCA_004024845.1 Tonatia bakeri
TTTTAGGATTATACCCAGTATCTGATCCCGTGTGGGCTCCAAGAAATGTGCTGTTTACTCCTTTTCCACAATTCCTTTCTTGGCTTTGGGTAGTTTCTTCTCATGCATGCACAGGTCAGACGAAGACGGGGGCCACCTCTGCAGATCTGTGGGTCTCTTTCTCTGCGGTTCCCGCCTTTCTGTCTCACTGGCCACACATCCTGGCTGTCCCGAGCTCTCTGAACTCTGGTCTCCGTCTCTTCAGCTCAAGGAGATTACTGGGCTCTGTTTGAGTTCTTTCATTTTGCTCTGTGGCATGTAAGCTGACTGTAGACCATAAACTGATGCAACTGTAGGGCTTACATTATTTTCTGTCCTTTTTGTGAGGGATCACTGTCCTGTGCTGCCTGTTTCATATGCTGAAACTGTTTCTCATGTACTCCGTTCATTTATTGTTAGTTCTAGGTGGGAGCATGTGTTTGATCCCTGTTCTTTCTCAGGGGCCAGAGTAGAAGGTCTTTATTCAATCCTCTCAAAATTACTGTGGACAGCAGAGATTCTGATGTGTTTACTTGACTGACTCACTTTTAGCCCCAACTTCTATTTCAAGTCATGCCTATCAACCACCCAGTCAGAAATTGCTGCTGTTCTTTATCTAAACTTCCAGAAACCCCTCAGTGCTTCCATACGCCTGATGGGTACAGTAATTGTCTCCAAGTGAACTGTGACCCTGAACCAGAAACAGTAAAAGCTGTCTAGGACTCCTGTGTGACAATCACAACTTTTCATTATTATTATTTTCCTGTTAATCTGAAGAAGGGGCTGTGGATGTCCATAGATTTCCCTTTCAGAAGTATGATGATGAGCGTCCTCACCTGGAGCCCCTCAGGAAACATGCGCAGGCCGAGCCTGGGAAGCGCAGCGGAACCCAGGGGTCTCAGAGTTTCCTTCCCACCGAGGCCCAAATGACGGCCTTGAAGGGGCCCCCGGGACTGCGTGAGTGGGGGAACAAACTGGGTTTAGAATTTTTATAAACAATGTTTTCCTTGTAATATTTTTGGTTTAGCCTGGGTGTTCTCTCCATGTTATTTTGTTTTAATTTCTATAACTTATTTCCAGAGCACTTTGCACTGTTGTGGTGACTCAAAGCAGAAAGGGGAAAAAAACACTTTTTTTCCCCTCTACTCTATCATTCTGTATCTTAATCACTTAAAACTCACCAGCTGAAGAGGAAGTTACAGTTCATTTTATGTTTCCTTTATCAGTTGTAAAGTCCCTTGCCTGATATCCAGATATACTTATTATTTTGTACAGTGAGATGTTTCATTGCAAACCAGAAATAAATATAAATTCTATTAAAAGAAATATTTTCAGATTTATTATTATAACTCAACTGGTTCAAAGAAATTTCTCATCTTTCTACAACAGTACAATTCTATTAAAAATAATACTTGCCATGGGTTATAACTTTTTGAGATAATAATTTCATGATTTTATTAACATCACAATTGATTTTATGTAAAGTTAATTATAATTTAAAATTAATTATAATTTTATTTATATATAAAATATTTTGGGGGAATATTACAAAAATTAAAAACTGTAACTGTATCTGTTTTCTCAATACTAAACAAAAAGCAATCTTTGAAATAAATAATTTCAATTATTAAGTAACAAAAATATACACATGTCAATACTGTCTATGCATTACATAGGAAAACTATTTGTTCTTCTGTAAGTTTTCTCAGATAATACCAGATTCATAAATCAGATATTACATATTATTTGCATTAATTTTATATCTATTTTGGAAGCTATGTCTTTTTCACATTTTTATTAAAGGATAATTTACATACAATAACACTCAAGCATGTTAGTATACAGTCCTGTGAGTTTTGACAAATGCATACAATTGTGTAGTTGTCATTGTAGAATAGACCCCAAAATTCTGCTACACATCTTTGTAACCAACTCCTTCCACCACTTCCTGCCATGGCAAGCACTGATCTGCTTTTGTCCCTACGGAGTGATGTTTCTAGGATGTCATATAAATGGAAGTAGGTGGTCTTTTGGGTCTTTTTCCTATCATTCAGCATAATGCATTTGAAATTCATCCATGTCTGTGCGTGTAGTTCTTTCCCTATCAATGCTGAGTAATATTCCACCACAGATGTATTTTCATTTGTTTATATGTTCTTAACTTTGTGTTATATTACTATAGAGTCTAGATTTATTTTTTAATTTATTTTTTATTAAAAAAATTCTTGAGGGGGGAGAGAGAGAGGGAAAGAGAAGGAGAGAGAGAGAGAGAGAGAAAGGGAGAGAGAGAGAAACACCCATCTGTTGTTCCACTGACTTACGCACTCATTGGTCGTCTCTTGTATGTGCCCTCACCGGGGATCAAACCAGTAACCTTGGTGTATCAGGGTGACACTCTAACCACCTGAGCTACCCAGCCAAGGTCAATTTATTTAAAAATTTTTTATTTATTTAAAAAAAGTAATTACAGTTAACATTCAAAATTATATTAATTTGGGATATACAGCCTAATGATTAGGCATTTATATAACTTATAAAGTGATCTTCCTGATGAATCTAGTACCCACCTGGCACCACTGATGGTTATTACAGTATTACTGACTATACTCCGGTACTATACTTTATATTCCTGTGCCTATTTTGTAACTGCCAATTTGTGCTCCTTAATCCCTTCACATTTTCACCCAAATTCTCACCCCCTCACCCTCTTGAAAATCATCAGTTTGTTCTCTGTATCTATAAATTTGTTTCTATTTTGTTTGTTCACTTATATGTTTTTTAGATTCCACATATAAATGAAATTGTATGTATTCGTCTTTTCTGTCTGACATATTTTACTTTGGTCTAGCTTTCTTTTCATTAGTGCTTACATAAGTATGTCTATTTCCATCCATTCACTTTTCTCCTAAGTGGTTTATCTAAAATGGGTTTCTTGTAGATAGCGAATCATTGGGTTTTGCTTTTTTATTTTATCTGACAATCTGTTATTTAATCAGCATGTTTAGATTTTTTGTATTTAATGGAGCTACTGATACGGTTGGATTGAAATTTACCATCCTACTAAGAGCTATTTCTTAACAGAGGAGCAGTCATCTGCAGAGGTTGGCAAAACACTGCCTCAAATCGTAAGGGCCTGGCCTGTGATTCACCTGTGGACGCCTGCCAATGCTCCAAACAGCACCCCTGCCTGCCACTGCCACATCCAGGACCATTGGACCTGCTGGATCATGTGGCCCAAGTGGCAGAGCATCTTCTGTGACAGCTCAGACCTGTTGCAGAGCCTTCTCTTGTTCTGGGCTCCACTCAAAACTCGCAGCTGTCACCCAACTGAGGAACGTGCTGTCACAAAAATCCAAAGAAGCCCACCTAAGTAGGGATTCTGTTTAACACAAAATCTACCAATTCAAATATTCATCTCATACAAAAACACCTCACACCCTCACAGAAACATCCAGAATAATATTTGGCCAAATATCTGGGCACCACGGCCCAGCCAAGTGGGCACATAAAACTAACAATTATCTATAAAAATCTGATTGAGAAAAAGAAGGTTTAGGGAGTTCCTGAAGAGCAGACAGAAGCTGCATCAGACCGAGAATGTGAGCATTTTCACCGCCTGGGATGCGACAAGCAAATTGATATTCTGTGTAAAGCGATGTGCTATTTATGTACCTGAGAGATTTAAGTTCAGCTCCTTTATTTATTTTATCTCTACTTAGTTTGCAAACAGTACAAAATGGTGCAGTATAGCTTGGATTTGCTTCAAAGATTGGCAGTGTCTCTGTTATAACCATTACTGACAACAACCATGGCCAGATTTCAGTGATGGCCTGTACCAAATCTAGATGTGGAAGTAAACCTTCATATGGGAGGCTGTACCATTATCAACTAGGGTGAGTGACCGAATGATTTCCCCATAGGGACTTCTTGAAATGGAGATTACATGAGTACCCCTTACCCCAATACCAACCTCTAAATGACATTCCATAACTATTGTATGGGTATCAATCTATTTTTTTAACTGAATTTCTATTTTCTTTTATTGTTTTTATCTCAATGAAATGACAGCTTTCTTTAATATATAATTTTCTCTATATTAATACCTTATAGAAAGAATATGGGCATTAAATAAATATTTGTTAGCTAATAAAATACATGATAGCTAATATCCTACATTATTTAGAAATACGGGTAGCTAATATATGGTAGCTACTTAAAATGGGTATGTTAATATTTTATTGTATATATGAGGCATTTATGTGGATTTTTACCCCATATTACTAAATATAACATCTAAAAGTTACCATAATAATGACGTCACTAATATTAACAGAAAGGATAGTATTTTAAAATGGGATGCTATAACTTTGTTTGGACATGACAAATCTCCAATTGTGGTGCTCTCTTTGGGGAAGAATATAAGTTTATTTAATCCTCTTTACAAAGATAAGATCAGAGTGCCTTGTATATTGGAGATATTCAATAGATATGTATTAATAAGCATGTGACTATTGTCAGATATTCATTTAAGGAGTACTAAGTAATAACAGGCAAATAATTGAGATGCAAGATGTGGGAATTCCATTTTGAGGCTGAAAGCCGATGATTATAGGAAAGTGTGATCATGGATACTATCTCTCGTAAGGATGTACATGAGTTCACATCTTCTTTTCCCTCTCAACTTCTTGGGTTGAGATGGGAAAGCTGGTGACATCTTCAACTGAAGCCATTTGTTCTACTGGGATTTCCAGAAGGGAGAGAAACCTAGAACTTCATTCCCCTTTGGGCTGATCAGAAGCTGAGGAGCTAAAGCGGCGGTGAGGGCGGGGTGCTGGAGAAGACCCGGACTGCACGGCACCTAGAACACCGAGTACATTGCTTTTATAAGTGAATTTCCACCTCCTTCATTCCTGTAAACTCCACAGGACCAATTATTTCTGCAGTGAGGTCAGTGTGGTACCAGAGTACACCCGCCCGCTTTCCCCAGTGATGCGGCTTCCTTCTGCAATCGCCACCCTTTATTCTGCTTGGCTATTGCGCAGCACTGGAAACAGCCTTAACCCTGCGTGCTCATACTCTGTGACTCTCAGGGGGACCGTTTGCATCACTTTTATGAGCCTTGCCTGCCTTTCCCTGCTGCTGAACCTATAAAATCATTTTTTTAGAGAAAAGAAAAATATTCTTCCCAACAGGGATTACCAGTTGTTGATTTAGATTTGATGTGATATTTTTGTCCTTCGGTCTCCATGGCAGCCAGCACTGACGCAGTGCCTATAGTTCCAAGAAAGAAAAAAAAAAAAACCCTTTGTTTATAGCAGAAACTTTTTTATTGAAAAACTAAAGTCTTTTCCGGAATAATTTAATATTTCTATAGAAGCATGGGTTTAAAATAGAGCTATAAAATGAGTCTGCCACGATGTAGCTATAAATTATAAGTAATATATTATTTTTGATTTTTTTCTCTACATAGTTTTAAAGTCCAAGATGATTCCTTTTATAGAACAAAAAAAGAGAATGAGAAAAAGCACTCTTGCCTCGCATTTGAAAACTGCATGTCTGAATCGGGTGTCCAGTGCAGAATGCACAGAGAAGCCTCTGAACTGCCCCACTGCAGGTACTAGATAGTCTGAGGGTCATAGGGGAGCGGCCTTAGAGAGTTCCCTTCCCAGACCATCTCTTTCAACCATGCAGGGTTACCAATGTAAGTACCAAGCCCCAGAAATACTAAAACACCTTGTCCAGTAAACAGTTGAACCAAGTCTAGGATTCAAGCCTCCTAACTTTCAGTATTGAAACAACTTCCTCTGTGGCCTCAGCTGATGTCTGACCTTTTGGAGAATGTCCTAGATGGGCACGCGTGTTATTTTACCCACCAGGTGCTGCCCAACTTCTTTTTTGTGTGTGTGGACATATTTTATTTTTAAAGATTTTATTTATTTATATTTAGAGAGACAGGAAAGGAAGGAGAAAGAGAGGGAGAGAAACGTCAATGTGTGGTTGCCTCTCACATGCAACCCCTATTGGGGACCTGGGCTGCAACCCACACATGTGCCCTAACTGGGAATTGAACCAGTGACCCTTTAGATCCAAGGCCAGCACTCAATCCACTCAGCCACACCAGCCAGGAATTCTTTTAGTTAAAAGGAGCTTGAGACATGTTTATGTTGTGGTTTATTGCTCATGTGCTGTTATGTTGTTTGGGAGCAAGTGGCACTGATGTTTTACTTGATACCATTCCCTTCTAAGTTTTAAAACTTTTGTGGCTTTCTCCCTTGTATTTGTGATTCCCCACTCACCAAAATGATCCAGGGAGGAACTGGGCTTCAGATGCATTGCCAATAGCTTTGTGCTTGTGGAAGTTGCCTTATTAATATCAGTTACATCTTATGTTCTCATCAAATGTGTAGAGAAATGTGGTATTCAACACTGCATTGAGTGCTTGCTGTGAAGAATAAGGTTTAGAGGCCACAGTACCTGCTCTCAAAATGCCTAATTGATTCCATACAAATTTTAGGATTTATTTTCTACTTCTGTGAAAAATTCCTTTGCAATTTTAATAGGGATTACATTGAATCTATAAATGGCTTCAGGTAAGATGGACATTTGTAACAATGTTAATTCTTCTGATCCATGAACACAGGATACGTTTTGATGTAATTTTGTCTTTTTCATTTTCCTTCATCAATGTTTTATAGTTTTCAGCACACAGATCTTTTCACCTTCTTGGTGAAGTTTTTGGTATAGTCAGGTCTGTATGTTTGTGTATGTTGTAGTAAGTCATTTACCCTTTTTAAACACAGAAATTGCATCTACATTGATGTGAGGTAGGAGGGAGAGAGAAAGGGTAGGTCAAGTTTCAGGAACTTGGAATGATGAAGTTAACAGCAATGCTATGATCTTGGATAAAGAACAGAACAGAAATGAAGGTTGGTTAAGAAGAATTTGGGAAAAGAAAATGAGTTTGTTTCGAATATGTTTTGTTAGGGAAGTGATTCTTAAAGTATGGACCCTGGATCAGCGGTATCGGCATCACCTAGGATCTTTTTAGAAACAGATTCTTGGGTCCTAGAGTAGACCTATGAAATCAGAATCTTTGGGGATGAGCCTGGAAACGGGAGTTTTAACAAGCCCTCCAGAGGATTCTGAGGCACTCTAAAGTGGAGAACCACTGTGTTTGGCTCATCCAGGTGTAGATTTTTCATAGTTCATTGGAAATAAGGGTTTAAAGCTCTGGTGTAGGCCTTAGGTGGGGGATTTTGGAGTGACCAGCATGAAGCCATCGATGGAGGTGAGGTTTTCTAGAGACAGCATCCTGGGTGAAAAGAGCAGAGTACCAAGTACCAGCTTAGGACAGCGATAGTTAGGGGAAGATGACGGTGACGTTGTGCCTGGCCCAGGGCTGGACAGCAATGCCACAGTTCCCATTTACTTTCCCTCAGCTTCTAGCCTCTTCAGTCTTACAGCAGCCGCACCCCCTGGGCCCTAGAATCTAGGAAGCTACAAATAAAGTAATTGCCAAATGAACACATCTGTATGAAAGATTTTTTTTCCCATCCTGGAGAATTAAGTTTGAAAAGTACACTAGGATTAGGACTGGGACAAGGAAAACTGCTCTAGATTTTCATTTCCTTTGTTTCACCCACCTTATGAACTTTTTGTTTTCTCATTTTTGAGATACTTTTCAAGTCTAGTTTTGCTGGTTTTCTTTGTTTCTACGGTAATATTTCGAAGTTTCATGGAGCTGAACTGTTCTTTATTACTTTTCTAAGACTGGCAAGCCAACAGATAGCCTCAGTAGAAGACAACTGTGAAGAAACTTTAGTAATTATCTCTTAACCATTCTCTACTCACTTTTATGGTGTTCAGTCTATAGCCATGCAAAAAGCTTCTTACACTTGAGTTTCTTATATACCAAGACTATATTTTAGTCATGTTACATAAAAGAACATTTACTTTAAGAGCAAATTTTTAACTTTTTAATAAATATGTATATTATACAAATACCCTGGATTGCTTCAAGAGAGGTCACTGGACATGTCCCATTGCTATTTACATCAGGCCTCAAACTTCACTTTTCATAGGAATTGGCTGGAGATCTATTAAAATGCAGGTTCTGCATTTCTAACCAACTCCCTGGTGGTCCTAATGTTGCTTGTTGCAGACCGTATTTTGAGTAGCAAGACTTCAGGTAAAATAGACAGATTAAATTGCAATACAATTAAATTCAATTGCACATTTTGAAGCCATTATAAAGATGAGGTCACAAATGGAGAAGTATGCAAGATGTTTTATTTAAATGAAAAAAGCAAAAAGAAGAACTGAATATATTATGATTTCATTTGCATGCTTTCAGGGGAATTTATATATACAAAGAAAATTTCTGGAAAAAATAGGAAACTTAATTAGAGATTAGAGGAGGGGAAGTGAGGTCTGGGGTAGGAGGGACACCTTCTTTTATAGTATACAACCTAATATTTGTTTTGTTTTAATCAAGGAATATTTAAAATACGGGGTCCAGTAAAAGTAACACCTGCTTCAGTGTGGTTGGTAAGGTATGTGAATGTCTTGCATGAAATGGAGAGCAATTTGAACATTTCACCTAAAATGTCATATGGTGTGTTTGAGTGTGATATTGTTATGTTACAGAATTGCATGCTTATGATTTTGTAATAAAAGATTT
The DNA here is from genome assembly GCA_004024845.1 of Tonatia bakeri. Lineage (NCBI taxonomy): Eukaryota > Metazoa > Chordata > Mammalia > Chiroptera > Phyllostomidae > Tonatia > Tonatia bakeri. The sequence goes on from PVIA01004159.1 coordinate 8,699, forward strand.
TGTATTGAAAAGGAGCATTATTTGTGTTGGACCCCGTATACACAGATGTATAGAACATGTTATAAAGAAAATGAACTCTCCAAATATAAAAAGGGTTTTGGGGGCCATGTTTGATTCAATTTTTCTTTTTTCTCTTAACATATATCATATTGATGATGCAACTGAAGCTCCGTTTTAAGCCCCTTTTAAAAAAAGATTATTTATTTATTTATTTATTTAGAGGAGAAGGGAGGGAGAAAGAAAAGGAGAGAAATATCAATGTGTGGTTGCCTCTTGCATACCCACTACTGGGGACCTGGCCTACAACCCAGGCATGTGCCCTGACTGGGAATCAAACTGATGACCCTTTGGTTCGCAGACTGGCACTCAACCCACTGAGCCACACCAGCCAGGTCATTAACCCCCTTTTGATCCCAGTTTCTAAAGCTACTAGCTTCCTGAGGTTGGTATGAATTTTCCCCATCCATATTTTTATAGATTCATTTCATGGGAAACATTAACATACATATTGGTTTTATTTTAGACTTTTATATAAATAGAATCATATATTTATTTTTGAATTATTTTCCATGTGAGTCTATTTTTCTTTTAATAAAAGAAACAAACCAAATCAATAAAATAGGTGTGTCAAAACTGTGTGATATAGCTACGATGTAGGAAGAGTACTGGATCAGGGTTCAGAGTTATGTCCTTAAGGTAGATCACTAAGCAGCTTATGACATTGGGTGCCATTTATAGCACCCAATACATATGTTTCCTATTCTCAGTTTACAGTGGACTTAGGTCCCAAACTCTCATTCACATTCCAGGAAGCCACCACTGTGCATTGCAGTTTTTGCCACTTGAGTGCTGATTTGATTTCAAGATTCTGTCTGAAGATCTGACCTTTAACTTGATCCAGTCAGGTGATAATCAGCGCAGAGGAGAAGTGACAAATGTGAGTGACAAAGCCACCTGACACTCTCTTTGTTCAGTAGTGACGCATGCAGCATTTTCACAGATTGAGCTGTCACAGAGTTCTGAAGTAGTGACAGTGAGTGCTCTGATTCTCACTGTTTTATTGCTATCACGGCCACGATTCTGTTTCCCTGGCTGAAATAGTTTGAGGGTGTGAATCATAGGGGTGCAATCACCTACTTAGGGGAGCCTCATGCTGGCCACTCTGGAGAGGGGTGAAGAGAGAATAGAGGGTCAGCCCTTGCTTCCTCCACCATCTTGTATTTGTTGGAAAGGTGGGAAACGGAGAGATGTTCAAAGCCAAGATCATGATATTAATAAGGGAGCTGAGTGAATGTTCTGAAGGGCAGTTTGAACTTTTGAAATAGATCGATGACATTTATTACTATATGAAAAGCAGATGTTATAGTAAATGTCCAAAATATCAGCTATGCAAGAGAGATTATTTTATGATGCCTGCCAGAAAGAACCAGGGAGATTTAGGCTTCCATTCAAAATGGAAAAGTGAGACTCTCAAGATGTATAGTCTATTTTCTTGAGTAAAAGATTTAGTAGTAACACTTATTTTCATGGATATGGTATCTCTATAATATGCAGTCAACCTGCTTGAACATAAATGCCAATTTAATGATGCCAGATACTTTTCTTCCCCTGTTTTTGTATAAAGGGAATAAAATAATTGTATTAGTTTTTCATCACTGTAAAACACATTATCCCCAAACCTAGCTGCTTAAAAATACCAAACATTTATTACAGCATGCAGTTTCTGAGAACTGGAAATCTGGGAGAGGCTTCCCTGGGTGGTCTGAGTCAGCATCTGTCATGAGGTGGCCAGGATGCAGTCATCTAAAGCTTGACTGGGATTGGTGGATTTATTTCCAAAATGGTTCACTTATATGACTATTGGTGGAAAGCATCAGTTTCCCGATGGCTATTGGCAGGAAGCCCCGGTTCCTCACCACAGGGACCTAGCTATAGGACTGCTTGCACGTTCTCATGACAAGCTAGCAGGCCTCCGAGAGGAAGTGATCCAAAGAGAGAGAGAGAGAGAGAGGGAGAGAGAAAACGTGCAAGAGGGCACCACAGTGCCTTTTTCAATTTAGCTTGTAGGTCACAGACCGTCACTTCTGCCACATTCCATTCACAGAAGCCAATCACTAAGTACACCGACATTTGAAGGGAGAAGTATCCAAGAATTGGTGGACTGATTTTTCAAAGAACCACAACAGTGAAATTAATGAAAGAGGTCTCAGTAATATGTCAATTATAAGACTGCAAGGGAGTATAACTTTGTTAAGTAGTCCTTTAGTTTATATAATTTCCATAGAAAAATCACTAATAATAATTAAGCCTTGTTTCACACTCAATATATCAGGTACTGTGCTTGGCCTTTCACATAGCCTATTTTAGCCTTAGCACAATCCTGAGAGACAGAGCCTCCTTTTACCAGGTTTCATCAAAATGAAAATGCCGTGAATAGTAACACGCATCCTCACATACCGTAAAGAAAGAAACAAAAATGCCAACTGAACCACATCACAACACTTTATTTGTTAGAATGTGTACTTTGTACTCATGGAAAGTAGATGTTCTACGCTTATTTAGACCTTTTGGGGGGTCCTATATCACTCTGTATTCACATAAAAAATATAGTGAAATAAATTGTTGTTCCTAAAACTTTTTTACTTTGAGAGTCCCATTCTTTGCAATCATTGACCTTGTTGCATCCTACCAGAGAACCCAGCCTTGCATTCCAGGCCACACGCATGCAGCTGGTGGGCATAACTTAGGAGAAATGGTCCTAACTCCAGCCTTGAAGTTATTGCCATTGTCTGGTAGGGGGATTTTGGGGATCATACTAGAAAAGAAAATATCATCTAAAGACCACTGTATTTCTAATAAGTGTAGGGCCTTATATTTTACTTCCCATGTATCATTCAGGTATATACACTCATTTTATGTTTAGTTTTCTCAGGCCCTCACCAAAAACTCTTTAAGTTTTTGATCTCATGTAATTAGTCCATATCTTGTCCCATATTAGGGAAAAATAAATTTTTATTTAATCTATTTTGATTTATTCAGTGGGTTACCATCAAATGGTGCCCTGGAACTGTGTAAATAATTGGATAGGAAAATTTCATCTTCACAGTATATGCTTACTTTTTAAGTCATTGACTTGTCTCCCCAATCGACTTCATTTGCTTGGCACCAAATACCCATATAAGTCATTTTCACTTGCATTTTTGCTAAGTTTGCTTTAAGAAAGAAAAGTTCCTTATTTATATTCAATTTGGTTTCTGCATGGCATGCATGCTTCAGTACATCTCTTTTGGGTAAGGAATTATTCTATTTTTAGAGAAGTGGCTAAAGCAGGGAATTAACACTTCTCAGTGTTCTATTACAGACATAATATTATAGTACGGATCTCAGATGCTGCAGTTTGTGTGACTGACCATTAGGCCTGTTAAGTTTCTTATTTCTCCAAATTTTGCTATTTTCACAATTAATCAAATTCAGTGACAGTTACTGCAAGATTTAAAAGGTTGTGGTCATAGAATAAAGAAAAGTATACTTTTATGCAAATAAATGGTTTCTCCTTGTGAAACTGTTTTTCACCATTTAGTTTGAGTGATTATAGTTCTTTATTTACATTTCCTAGGCAATTACAGCCAGTTGCATGTGATTCAGTTCCCACTGAACCATGACGAGGAAAGCAAAATGGAAAAGAACAAAACCATAAGTCTAAAAATGGTGAGGCATCAGGTTTCTCTCAGGCTTTTGGAGGGGCTATAAGGATGCTCATCGGTTCTCAGCAGATGACTCTGGGCAACAGGAAAAGGGATATGAAAGCGACTCTGTTCTTTCCCAAAGGAAATCATGAGAGAGTCTGAGCACAGGAAGTGAGGGCCAGCAGAGATGGAAAGTCCACTTAACTGTCTAAAGCAATGTGCTTAAAGCCTCTGAGAGCTGATGGAAACTTACCAGGTACTTTCAGCTCTCTTCCAAGAAGCAGCTTCTAGTAGGAGGGTGGACAGCAGGAAAACTGACCCATTAAGAAGGTACTTAGAGGGCTGGTGTGGGGTCAGGGGAAAGGCACAGGCTTTGGAGACACATACCTGCCTCAGGCTTTTGGCTCAGTCACTTCCCAGGTATTTGAGGTAGAACAGACCCCTCAAAATTTAAAGTATACATAAAGTACCGGGGGGATTTTTTAAATGCAGATCCTGACTCCTGGATCTGTGATTGGGTTCAAAATCTCACATTTCTAATTAGTGCCTAAAAATGCCAATGCTGCTCATCTGCAAACCACTCCTTGAGAAACAAGGGACTGGAGGAATCTGCTTTATTTCCAAGTTTCAGTTACCTCCTCCGAAATTTAGAAAAATGGGATCTAATTGCATGATTGTGGCTTTGATAATAAATAATGTATGTAGAAGGTCTAGCACAGTGCTTGGTACACCATAGGTATCAATGAGTGGCACTGATGTTGAACAAGATTTTCCTCATTTAATCAGCTTCAAGTATTTTGCCAGTTCCAGCCAAGATGTAGTTACTCCAGGGACATTTCTATTAGTGGTGACAACAAGATTTGGCTAAGGAAGCTTGCATTTTCATATGCATTGTTGGGTTCATTTTTTAATGAATCACTGTTTCAGCTACTGAAGATTTCCAGTTTTCTTTTTTCTCTTTTTCCCCTTGACTAATAGTGCATAATATAGAGTCAGAGAAAAAAATCAAACAAAGAGAGAATTTTAGCAATTAATATCACCTTGGTCATTTTTTAAAAGCAAGAGACAAACCAGCTGGGGCGTTAGATGTGTCCTTCATCAACGCGATGTCAATGCATTAGGGAAACGTGCTTGCAGCCCGCTGAGAGGTGCCGCCATGCTAAGAGCACCCAGTGGAGCAACAGAAGCATTCCAGGGTCTCAGTGCTATTTTTCCGCGATAAAAATTCTTTGTAGCTCCTTTACATTTCAACAGTCTAAGGTTTTACCACTTGGTGTAATTTCTTGGTAACCGCTCCTGATTTTATAAAGTTCGGCCTTTGAGAAAATTAGTAGTTCTATTCTGGTCAAAGGACAGAAGTCCTTAATTACCCAGTGCACTCCATAGTAATTATTGACGCTGTGCCTTTTCTCCCTGTGGCCAAGGAGGCCTGCCTTGTTATGATATGGTAAGTGCTTAAAATGTTCTCTCAGGAGGGCCTGGCTACGGCGGGGCTAGCTCCCTTTCTCTGCAGCAGGTAGAAGATTAACACAAAACGTCCAGATCCCTCTGCCATTGTTTTCCCTTTCTGTGCACACCCTGCAAGTGGCTTTACCTGGAGTTGAAGATTTTTGTGAGCAGATGAAAATTCTAGTCACAAAAGATGCACATGGTAAAGTGATAAGGAGACGTTTCATACATAGAAACATTTAGGAGTTATATTTGTTTCCTGGACTGGGTAGTTTTAAATACTGGCAACAATGGGTTGAACACTAATTTTTGAGAAATAGCTCTTCTTGAAAACCTGACGTTAGAGTAACTCATTTTCTTTACAGATAGTCTTAAAGAAGAATCAAAGTTTTTAATCAATATGACACAGCACTCCTTTTCTAAATAGTTCGAAGCAGTTTTGAATAAAGGGAATGATTTGCCTTCAAAACATATTTGGAATACAACTAGAGAAGTGCCATCATTATCTCAGTTTTGAATAGGTAGAGGAGAGAGGGAAGATTTACCCTGGACGCAAGTTCCAGATCAGATGTAGATACGTTTGTGCCCTGGACCCTTCAGGTGGTCTCACTTTCTTGCCATGGTAGGAGGTTATGGCTGAAAGTGACCATTTTTTTTTTTCCTCCAGAAGACATTAGCTCCACTGATCCAGCAGTTAAATTAATTAACCAGAAAATATTAAATAGGCATCTTCCATGTGCCAGGCATTGTGGTTGGTGCTGGGATAAAACAGGCAAGCAGGAAACCAGCATGGTTCTCATCCTCATGGACCTTGCGGTCTAGCAGGTCCAGAGATGCCAATATAGATTCAGAGCTTAAGGGCCAGGTTGGGCTGCAGACCTCAGTTTTGGAGTTAATACAAATAGTTATTGAAGCTCTGGGAATTGATGAGATTGTAATCCTTAATCCGTAGTCACATATTAGGATAATTTAGGAAGCTTTTTAAAAGAATTTTTTACTGACTTTTTAAGAGAAGCACCGCTTTGCTGTTCCACTTATTTATGCATTCACTGGTTGATTCTTTTATTTTCTCTGATGAGAGATTGAACCCACAACCTTGGCATATGGGAACAAACCAACTGTGCTACCCAGACAGAGCCAGGAAACTTTGAAAAATTCTAAAGCTTAGGCCCTATCCTAGGCCAATTAATTAACTCAGACCATCTCCTGGGGGTGGGCCCTGATGTTGGTGTTGTTTAATAGCCCACAGGTGAGGCTAATATGCAGCCAGAATTGAGAGCCTCTTGTCTAGAAAGGGGGAAAACAGGCTGATAAAAAAGAAGTTATGGGAAAGGATAAATCCCAGTTATTGATGGGATTTTCAAAAATCTCTTTTAAAGAGGAGTTGATGTATCATGTTCTTAAGTATTAAGGAAAATGATCTGATCTGTGGCATAATGGAAGGGTTCTATTCTGTCTTGTCATCCACTCTTCATATATGTGTGATTTGGAATCTTGACACTCTTCCTCAAGTATCAGAATAACAAACCAGAATTATAGGTTCCCAGATGGATGGCTATGCAGCTGGCAGTGTGCACTGTTGAAGTTTAATTCATGTAAGGGTAAGCCCTGGAAACACTACAAGAAAAAAAATGCATGTGTCGTGGCAGACGTTAACTAGACATATTATGTGATCATTTTACAACATATACAAATAGCAAATCCTAGTGTTGCACACCTGAAGTTAATACATGTACATTATACAAAAAAAAAAAGTCCTAACTAGATATTTCTGTGCTTGACTCTTCCTGCTCTTCTGCATGAAGAAGTTTGGCCTCGTACCTGTCTCAGTATAACACATCCTTTTCCCTGGAGTGTTCGCTGCTACTCCATGTTTCAGACTTTATACTCATCCTGGCTTTGCAAGTTTTTTAAACCTCAGGATTAATAGGTATTATTATCTATGTACAAAATCCACAGTGGGACGTAATTCATGCCTGCATCTGTTATAAAGAACTCCGTGTTCAAGTGGCTAAGTATCTTTTGTTCTGAGTGTTTACCACTGCAGTAAGTTCAGAAGTGGAGAGGGAAAGGAGCGGGGAGGGAGCATCGGACTCCCGCTCTCGAGCAGCCCACAGTACTGATTAAACTGGAAGGAAGTGCCGCACGTTACAGCGAATGGTGTTAGAAGGGCTACAGTGAGGGTGAAGAGGGCGCGTTCCCCTGTGCTGCAGCAGCAACCCAGTTAGAAGGGCAGAGGTGACATGTCTGCCCTTTGCTTTGGACATGATGGAGTTCCTAAGCCTCCTTTTGTCTCCTAAAATAGTCTTTTTTTCCTCCTCGGTGCGCCTATTTTGCTTTATCCAATGATGAAAAAACTCTCTCTTTTGCCCTCTAGGAGCCCATCATTTTAAGTGTCTCTCCACACTCTTTCTTCCACGGCAGATGATTCTTTTACTTGGGATTCTACCTCATGGGAGACCCGGAATGTTGTGTAAACCCAGACTGGTATTTATTTCTTCTTCTAAGTCACTTTTCTCCACAACAGGTCTTGACTTCTCTCTAAGTGTGGTCAGCAGCTTGGCTTTGAGATGTGGATGGTCAGGCCCCAGGGCAGCAAGCAAACTGCAGGAAAGAGAAGCAGAGCCCTAATAGAGGGCTGGGCCTGGCCTTCAGATGCAAACCGGGCAGGAGAGGCCAGGAGGAGATCTTCACCTCCGTCTCCTCCTCCGCTTTACCGGGCCTCATGCACAGTGCTTTATATACATTGTATCGCCACATCCTCCTATCATCTCTACGAAAAAAGTTCTGCACATTACACCCGAAACAGGAGCAAGATAAAAATCATGAAGCGTGAGGTCCCATCCCCTCTTTATGGCAGGGCCTAGATTCAATTCCAAGTCTAACTTCAGAGTATGTGATAGAGCCTGGAGTCAAAATATATGTCAAGCCAATATCCAGAGACTTAGACTGGGTATAGGAAACGGGCTCTGTGGCTGGGATTTTTGTTGTAAAATCCAGCTGACATGGGCAGACAACTCTATGTAATTAGAGGCTGTCTATCTTGTATGTAACACAAACATTTCTTTTCTCCTTACCCATTGAGAACTCCTTTTTACTATTATCCTTTCACTAAAATATTGCAGAAAAAAGCAGGATAGACACATACATCCCAATCACATAGCACTTGCTAAGCACAGTGTGTTTGGGGTAGTATTGGTGCAGCTTGATGCATGGAAAGAAGACAGTTTTCAAAATGTCATGACATTTGTCTCAAAATTTAAGTAACAAGTGATAAAAAGAGGTTTCCTAAATAATTATTTTTGTGATTGCTTTGAGGAACTCACAGAAAGACAGTCTTTGTGATAGTCAATGTTATGTAACCCCTCAAATCTTGAGCATCTCTGTGATTATTGTAGCCTATTAAGTTTGCTTTACACAGGGAATCAAACATGCTTGTCTTCTCTGGTGGCGACTAGGGAATATTTGTAACCAGTCAATATTGCCTAGTTAAGTTGCAAAATGCTGAGACATGTTTGGTATTAGGTTTGATGCAGGGAGAGTGATTTGGGCCACTTCAGCTCCCATGGTCATGTCCTACTCGGGGATGCATTGAGTTCCATGAGGGTATCCCTCACAACAGTGGTCCCCAACCTTTTTGGCACCAGGGACCAGTTTCGTGGAAGATAGGCAGGGCTTGGGAATGAGGTGACAGGGGAGGTGACGGGAGGCAGTGGCCAGGTTCCTAACAGGCTGTGGCCTGGGGGTTGAGGACCCCTGCTGTAGGATACACTGCTTCCTTATGTGACAATCTCTGTTGTAGAAGTTTATTAAAGGACAATGAATTAAATGAAAGTCATTGATTATTTTTCCCTGGTTATGATCTAGTTACATATTCCCATAATAACACAGCAGTTCTTCTAGACCATTGCAAGGGATATTTGCTAACACTCACGGACTTTTTGGAGGTTCCTCCCCCCGGTTTTGGCTAAACCATGGAGTTGTGGGGCCTGAAAAAATGCAACTTTCCTCGTCCCACCTTCTCAGTTCTTCCAGCTGGACTAACAATCAGGTTTAACGGAGGTAGATTAACAGGAGAAAATGTCTAAAATTTACCTTACAAATGTGCATTTTGGGGTGTTATGATGTAACATATATATATGTTACAAGACAAAAATCTCCAATTTTGTATATCACATTATTAGAGAGAAGCCAATCAGCATTTGCATTCTACTATATATATATGTGTGTGTGTGTATATATATATGTGTGTGTGTGTGTGTATGAGAAAACAAGTGGCTATATTTAGTGATAATCTTTTTTTAAAATGTGAGAAAACAGATTTTAATGAAGGCACTTAGAATTTTAGAGAGTAGTTTACTGTTTATGTTTGGATATCTTGTGATTTCAGGTTATATGCTTATAAGTGTACAAAGATATTTTTTCATATCTATATAATACTTTGCATACTATTATACATTTGAGGATTTTAAAATTATTTTTGGAATGGCTATTCAGTTTCATCTCATCCTTAGCTATCACTGATAAATGTTTGTCTGCACTTATGTTATGCCCAGGGTTTGCTTGGGAGATTAAGAAAGATTTTGTATTTCACAGACAAAACTATTTTCTGGAGAGTGGTCCTTATAGTTCATCTCAAATATAATTTGATTGTATTTGTTTTTAAATTATAGTTGACATACAATATTACCCATTTTGATTATTTTAATATTGTTAATGGACGACAGAAGTGGTAATTTATTGCTTTTAAATAGATGTCCAATTTTCTGACTTTTTACATGTTAAATATATAAGGTCAAAATAAAATAATTTCCTCTTCATTGTTAGTTTACTTACCATCTGTTGTACATATTGCCTGTGACTTTAAGTATTTTCAACACCTAGCTGCAGCATTTCAAAAACATACTAAAATGACCTTTGGAGAGGACTTAAAAGATTTTCTACAATTACAGAAGCTAAAATCTTGCTTTTTAATAAATCTCAAAATTATAGGGAAAAATTATACTAAGAAGCATGATTCTCAATGAAATCTTCAGTTATTAAAAAGCATTATGCAGTGCTTAGAATATTAAAGAATACTTGTATTTACAACTTCTAAGAGTCACTTCATGTGTCTTTCTGTAGTACCACCAGCTTCAAATAGAGCTATTTTCATGTACCGATACATAACAGCTCAGCTATGGTCCTTCTCCTAGACAGCAACAAGGATGTTTTTACTGGCGAGATGCTTTACTAAACGCCATACAGAACATGACTGTGGATGCACTCCCTGCTCGAAATCACTCATCCTCAGGGACGGCTAAATCGGAAGCTGTGGGCTGCCCACAACTGAAGATGGATCTTGTCTGGCTTGTATAATGTTTTGTAAATTTGTTAGGATTTTAATTAGATGATTAGAAAACCAAGTGATCTAAAAGACAGGTGAATCCGATGCAGAAGGCTTATATTTTTGCATGGCCAAATATAATGGAGATGACAAGGTTTTGTTCTTTCTAGGTGGCACGCAGTGCAGGCATTCATTCAAACATCTGTCCCTTCTAACCCACTAAGTCTTCTGCCTGACCCTGTAGGCATATTGTTTTCAGCCTCCTAGCTACACCCAAAGCAGACATGACCTAGATTTTTTTGTTGTGCGGCTTTCATTGACTGCTTACTCTGTGTCTGTACTGTGGAAGAATCCTCATACTAGCCCTGTAAGATAAGCATTGTCATTGCCCTCATTTTATAGGGGCACACTGAGGGAACCAGAGGTACAGAATCTTGTCTGAGGTTACCGGCGGGGTTGCCGGCCCAGGCCTGAGGCCACAATAGTAATAGTCTTAGCCACAATGGAAAGTAGTTTCTATTTCTTAGTCACTTTCTTCCAGAGACCTGCCATATCAAGTACTATCCACCCCAAACTATGCAATTGTAGTTTCTGTTAACACTGATTCCATACAAAATGATGCTTATAAAATTATTTTTATTTTATTCAAAATAATGTATACATATAGTTTTCAAATAAAATTTCCAGTCCATAGTACTTTATGGAAGTCACCTGTGGTATTTACCTGTATGTTTATGAATCATGGACTTCCCTTTTCAGTAGCTGAGGGTTTAACCTCTAACCTCATCTCACCCTCATTTCCTTCTTCCCCATTTCCCAAATAATTGTATCATATTTTTAATTATGCTGTTTACATATCCCTGATAGCAGGTATTGCTCATTAGTAACTTAGTACTGCACTGTGATCACATTTTCATCCTCTGACAATATTCTCTCCCCTCCCCTGGAGGAAGTACTCATTTGCTTTTTTCCTCTATATATTTTCATTAAAAATGCTTCATGAAATCTTTACACATTTATGAACCTTTTTTCAAATGCTCAAACACTCCAAATAACCCCTCATTCCCCTCCCACCTCCCTCAACCCCAGGCCTCTTTTCTGCAGCCCCATGCCTCCTGCTCTACCCTAGACGGGGCCCTGTCACCTGGCCCAGAGGTCTCAAACTCAGCACTGCTCTTCACTTCCGACTGTTTTGTGCCTTTGACCTGGATGCTGGGTCTTCCTCTTTCTTGGGTACATCCTGTCATTTTGCTGAAGCACATCTTTTTGTAGCTTCCTAGAAAAATGTGCATGAGAATACATTTTTTGAGTCCTTGAATATTTAAATACCTTATTGTATTCTCACACTCACATCTTAGTCTGGATAAAAGTCCATGTTGGAAAATCTTCTCCAAGAATTTTGAAATTACTGTTCAAACTGTCTGCTGTTGTTCAATGTTGCTGTTAGACATCTTTCTTTGTATGTGATTTTCCTGCCTCTTCCTGGTTTGGGGATCTTTTCTTTGACTCTGTTCTGAAATTTCACAATGGGTGTTTCTATGGGTCTTCTATTAGCTAAAGAGGTGGGCACTCAATTATCTGGTCTCCTCACACACTTACAGCTCTTCTGGGAGCACATCTGGGCAAGAAGGCTGAGATATTCACTGTCCGTTATGGAAATGTTCTCTCCAGTCATTTGTTTTCAGCTTGCTACCTCATGCCAGTGCTAAATGGGCAAAGAGAGGAACGTCTGATCTCCTGTGAGGGGTGTAGAGGTCAGATGGGGAAGGGCGAAGCTGTCTCTAGCCATGTGCATTAACATGGCTGAATACATACGTGGTTGATAGATTCAGACGTTCATTGTGGTAGTGAGGAGCTACAAGTACTGGTTGTGGTACCATATCAGTGAGTTTTGGTAATTAAGCTGGAACTGACTTTTGAGCAAATTAGAATTCATTGTTATGTAATTAACACATTTATTAATTAGAGTTGCCTGTTTGCAACTCTAGAGAAATGTAAATTCATTTATGGTAATCAACATGAAAGAGCATGCAACGTGATCATGGAGACTGAATGCCACACCCACCACTCAGTATTTGTCTAGTTTTACGTTTTGCTTTGTTTCATTTATTTGACTTTGATCTGTCTTGAGACAGAATGATTATAAACTTTTACTAAACAATATTTTGACTAGTGAAAACAAAAAATGCTGCATATAGAAATAGACCTAATAACTGTTCTTTGGGGGGTAAAAATGATTTTATGTATTTGAGAGATTCACCACATGGAAATGAATTAATGCTTTAAGCTATTCACATAAAATACACAAAATAGTCATGTCTCCCATAATTATTTCAAGAATTTTCCATTAACATGCTGTCTCCGGTTTCACAATAAAATGGAAGAATTCTATTCCTAGTTCCCACTCGGCATTGAAAAGCCTCCCTTTAGACCCCACCACCCACTCTGTGCTCTCCAAGAAGGTGCTGATTGCATCTGAGTTATGTTGCCAGTTGGAGCCCTTAAATAATAGTTTCCTGTGATATGTGTTTTTTTTTAATATGAAGAGGTATAATTCTAAATCTTTTCATAACTTAGGAGTAAGAAAAACACTGCTGTCACATCTGAATTTAATGAATTAAAACTATGAAAACTGCTTATTGGAACTGCTTATTGACCCACCTTTATAAGGCAAAAAGGTGTTTGCCAAGTGTATTTGTTTGCTAGGGCTGCCAGAGTACCGCAGACGGGGTGGCTGCAGCAACAATTCATTTTCTCACTGTTATGGGGACCAGGTCTGCCGAATTGGGTTCTGTTCAGCCTCTCTTTTTCGCTTGCAGATTGCCACTTTCTCACCACGTCTTCATGTTGTCTTCCCTGTGTCCAGATTTTGTTCCAGTGTCCAAAATTCCTCTTGTAAGGGTACCGGTTGTATTGACTTCATTTCAACAGAATTATCCCTTTAGCCTATCTCCAAATAAGGTTACATTCTGAGGGAGTGAAGGTTAGGACTTCAAAATATGAATTTTAAGGGAGGCAGGGCACAAATCAGTTTCTAATCCCCAGACTATCAGTGGAGCAACTTTTAGTCTATTCTATTCCTCGACGTTTTTTTTTTCTCAAAAAGCAAAGAGGTGCTTGGATTGAATCTGGCAGTCAGACAATAAGTTGTGTGTATACAGGGTCTGATTTAGATACAAGTTATGTAACCAGCTCTTTAGCCAGATGTGGAACCACTGCGTTTGCTCAACACACTTCCCGGTGAACAGTGAACAGAAGGGGCGGGAGTTGCAGCATTCTCCCCACGTGCTGAGTACATTCCATGTGCGATCCATTATCTGTCTGAATGTTTACAGCAATTCTATGGGGAATATTTCGCAGATGTGTGAACCAGAAGTCAGAGCTCTCGGTAATTTTCCCAAATTAGCACCACTATTAAAAGAAGCTTGGATTTGGATCTCTATCTGATTCCAAAGACCATATTCTTGCCGTTACTTTATAATGCTAGATTTGACTGTTCTCTGTATTGACCAACTTTTTAATCTCATGAATCAACTTTGCACTCACTCTGATTTTTACAAAAGCAAAAGGTAAAGGAGAAAGTTTAACATTTCTGTGAAAATGTCCTGTGTTTGTATTCATTGTAGTGTACCCCACAGGGCAGTGTTCAGTGACTGAAGAATCCTTAATGATATTATGAATATTATGATACTAAATTATACCTCATAAGACAAAATAATAGGAAATGTAATTAAAATGCTTAAACTTGGCTTTAAGAAACTTTGCAATAATTTATATTCTCTAGTCCTTACACATAAGGCAAAGCACAAGTTATTTTTGTGCTACTCACCTTCACGACTGCATTTTTCTGCACTAGTGACAAGTGTGTAATTTATTATATATTTGAAACACATGGTCAAATGGACCCATGCAAGACTTATTTATCCTGGAAATTAAATTTTCCACAAAATTTTATGAAAAAATATGGCATATTTAATATTTAAAGACAAGAGCACTGAAGGATTCCTTTTCCCATGCCCTGGTTCTTCTATGAATGCTATATAAGAGACCTAACATTTGTTCTGAGTAGTTTTACATTTGTTAGGAGACAGAAATCCTTACTTATTAGCTTCACTGTGGAGCAAATGTCAAAAAATCAAACACTTGACTCTCATAAGTATGGTTTCTCACACATCTCAGAACAATCTATATAATTTGGGGGCATCAAATATTTTTTATTTCTAGGAAGATCAATTGCACTATTGTATTGTGTAAGTGTGTGAGAAAAATCTACCGACATTCTCCATTTTATATATGGAAATAATTTTTTCCATGAAATTCTAGGAAATAGCAATTTTCTTATGATTTCTTTAGGAACACCCTTACCCTGTGAGGGCATTCCAAAGAAATCATAAGAAACAGTTGTGAAGGTTAAGGGCACTCCTAAGGAAATAATAAGAAACAGTCTTGAAATATGTCGAATTTTTAAAAGCGAAGTGGAACCATCAGTCATGATAAAGTGCAGTGTGACATGGAGAACAGATGAAAGAGATTATTCCCTCTGTGATGATGTAAAGAAAGGGATTTTGGACAGAGAGAGTAAAACTCACAACAGAGCTTTAGTTACCACCTGTTTTGGAGTAGGGGGGTGAAATGTAAATAAGCAAAGTGTAAGGAGCACTATTCCCTTTTAGGTGAAATCCTGTAATGAAAAACAAACAACAAATCGGTAAAAACCCATGCAATTTATCCACAGAAGATATAGTGGTAGGTTAATAATTTAAGAAATGTTGCTGACATATTAGATTTTGCTATTTTATTAAGATGTAAAAAAGATGAAACTAATTTTTACTAGAAACTATAAAGGTGACATGGTAATAGATTAGGGTTAACTGCATGTAAGAATTACAGAAACTCTTCTGCAATGTAAGAATTACAGAAGCTCATATGAGAATCATATGAGCTTATAGTATATCTGTGGCAATTAGGTTGTTTAGTGATAATATGGTTTTTTATTACATTTTACATTATAGAAGATAGTTGTATTTATTAGTAAAAGTGTTATGTGGTATATCTTAATGTTGACATGAACAAATATGAAGTTTTGAGCTGATATTTAGGAGTTAAATGCAAAGTATACTTAGGAATATTGCATGGGATTCACCCCGTGGCATTTTATCCCCTTTTCAGGAATCAAAATGTAAAATAGATTTTAAGTCAAGTAAAAAAATTCCTTTGAAGTTATAAAAGGTAATCACCATTTTTTCAATATGAGAATAATTATGTACACATATATAATTATGTGTGTGTATATATATATACTTATATAATATGTATAGAATTGAAATCCAACATTTTTTAATTAAAATGGAAAAATGCATGTTTAGTTTTCTGTTATTATTATGAGAGGCTGCATAAAATGGTAAAAATAATAAAAAATTACAGGAAGATATTTTGTAAGCATGTGTGTGGGTACAAATATCAGGTAGCTCCTAAAAATGGAGTTAACTCATAAACCAATTTCATGAAGGTATATGGCAGCCACAGACCAACCATATCATATTTAATCATTCTAAGTAAGCGTCTTACTAATCTGTTAAATGTTGAATTTGCGTACGTGAGTAAACAGTTCACAGTATGATCCAGTGGGACATTATCTTCCTTCTTGGCTGAAGGCAGAGCTAGCTGCCCTCAGAGCTAGTTGTGATGTCAGTGGTTGGCTCGCTCAGACTCTGTGCTCTGACCTTCTTCGGGAAGGAAACACATTATGGAAATGATCTGCCTTCTTGAAATAATCTAAAATATTTATAGGATTCTTTGACATATGGATTATTCACTATGATTCAAAACTTTTACAGACTTTGTTTAAATGAGAGTAATTTCCAGTCTTACAGCAATGTAAAAGAATTGTTAGTAATACCATTATTGCATTCAATACATTTTTTTTGCAAAGATCCAATATTATGTCTACAATTAAAACATATGAAAAAAAGTATTCAACAGTCACCTGCTCCAGAAAAAAATAATCAAGGGAAGAATGACACTTGATAAATTTGCACTTCAGCCCATAAAGTCTTCCTGGTATGTGTTTCAGAGGTTCCTTAACTTTTAATAGAAACAAGAGAGAAAGTGCTGTGATTTCTAATTCAATATTAAATATGCGATACTCTCTGATACCTTATCCTACCATTTTTTTAAAGCAGTAGAGAGGGAAGAACATATTTATGTCTTAATAACATTCTATTGATTTCATTCTGGCCTCACTGGTTTTCTATAAAATAGATCTGGGTGGCCTCAATTAATCTGTCCAGTCATTTTTACACAAGCCAATCAAAGATGTTTATTTCTTTTTTTATCGTATTTTTCGTTATCATTTATCCCCATACACTGTCTTCCATCTCCACCCACCTCTCTCCTGCTTTCTGAAAGTAGTCATAATCAATGAGCACTTACTGAGTAATTCTGCTATGGAAAACATTATGGTAAGTGGCGTACAGGGTCAGAAATGAATGTAAGATAAGGTATCAATCAACAAAATGGAGGAGTTAAACTTAGCTAACATGAAAATTGGCAAGCAATACAGAACAGCATAAATTATAAATTATTAATATGGACACAACATCGTATAGGAATTCTGAGGAGGGAGAGATCACTACGGGCTGAAATTGGGAATATTTATGAAGAAAAGTAGGACTAGCCTGGATATGAAAGATGTTTAGACTTTAGTTTGGTAGAGGAACAAAAACAGAATAGTCAGTTTAATTATTAAATGCTGCTTTGACTGGATATAAAAATACAAATTTATATGTCATCAAGGAACCCACATTTATAACAATTTTATCATATAACAAATTATTCATATGTCCAAATATAAATTTTTTGGCAACATCATTCAGAAAATGTTTGTATTATATTCACATTTTTGTAAAATTTCTCATTATAGGTACTGTATCAATTATTTTATTTGAAAAAACTAAAGTACTGTTGGAGAATAAAATAGTATCATAAAATATCCTCAATTAATCCTTATTCTAACAGGTCATCTAGTAATATCAGTAAAAGCAAGAGCAGAAATGTTGGCATTGAAATAGCAATTATTCCTGGGTGTCTGTGTCACATATATACTCATTGTTTCATGTCACAGAACATAGTAACATTGTAGAAATTATGAATAAAAACCTACAGAACTAATGTCTTCATAAAATACTAGTGTTATGCAAAGCTCGGTGTGGCCTGAGATAGATTTCTAGTGAGAGCACTCCCAGTTCCAAAAGCTTTATGTCTAACTACTGAGCTGGAAATGAAAATACATGTTCTGGACAACTGTGTTGAATGTCTCAAAACATTTAATTGGCAATGATGAAGGCTCTGATGTCAAAGATACATGTTTAAATACAGTCATTTGATGCAGTGTCAAGAGGGGGAAATGATACTCACCAATTAATATTGTGTTCAATATTCTTTTTAAATTAATAAGTGTCATAAGTAGACTTTTATTCATTTTACTTAATTCAAATGGGGTACATAACGATTTTAAAGGGGCTCTCTTAGTTGGGAAAATGTGGACTATGTTGTATTCAATATTATTTTCCATTAGGATTTATGTGGCATTCTATAGGCAACCCCAGGAAATGTCACTAGAAAACTTCCAAGATGAAACCAAAGTCTTTGGAATAACGGTGTCTCATTTTTAATGCCAGTTTGTTTACTTAATGATTCGATCATCGATACCAAACACTTAGTGCACCTGGTACAAATCCACCTCTTCCCACTTGCCCTTGATCCTTGTTGAGCAGCACGAACAGTCTGCTTCAGAAGAGCTGGTTAAGGTCATGTGTACAAATATTTTATCCACACTAATGATTTCTCACGTTCAGAACTAGATTTACTTCAGCTCTTTAGAGTTATGGAATAGGTAAATATTCCTTTGGGGAAGAACAGTAAGCATCAATTTAAGAAGAAGCAAATTCTGTAATTTTTATGCTGCTGTGATATGGCATTATTGTTTTTAGAGCTATTTAAACTTGTCTATGTAGTCAAAACTAATCCAGGGATATCACAGATGAATTTTTAAAATAATTTTGATATTAGCTTTTGAAAGGATCATATTTCTGTAATTTTAACAATATAATTCTACTCTTATTCAGCATATCTAAACAAGCCTAAAAAATTTTTAGGTTCTAAACAATGCAGAAAAATTTAAAGGAATAATATTAAAGAATAAATGTCTTAAATTTATTTGGATTATTTTACATCTTAAAACAATAAGAAAGCCACTTCTGCAAATATTTCAACAGCTTTATCTGGTCCTTTCTGAACGACCCTCAACCCCATGGCTCAGCTCTGCATAATCCATTTTACACGCCTCTGAAAAGAATTCTGGAATAGGGTGTAAATGCGGTTGGGGGGAGTATTAATAATGCAAAAGGTGTGTACAGATGAATACATACCTTTTCTATCACTAATTTCTCTCCCAAAATAAAGAGAAAGGAAGGTTTTACAAGTCTGAACTGCTGACCAACCTGTAAAGACTTGAGTGTTGGGATTCTCAGCAGCGCCGAAAGTGTTTTCGTGGCTGAACTGCTGCATAATCCTTCTGCAGTACATTTAGTTTTCAAAAAGCTTAACACTACCATCATCCTGGAACTCCGATCACGCCTTTGGGGGATTTTCAACCTGCTTCACAGATCTGAGGTTAATGCTGACTCTTGTCCTCAGGGGCTGCAGAGACTTGAACGTTGGTTGTTTCCCATAGTCACACTACGAAACACAGGAGCTAGGCCCCAGAGTGTAAACTCTTTCTGAAGAAACCTATTAGCAAATGCTTAACTATGGGCAATTCTGACTTAATACAGTCATCAAAACTTTTGGTAAAAATAATCGAGCATATTTTCATGGTGCTGTTGCATTTATAAAGCTCTTAGGACACACATTATGCTGTTGAATCTCCACTTCTCTTGAGGAAAGTATTGCTACTTTCACAGATATATCAAAATGATTTAATCAGCAGTGCAGCAAAAGTAGAAGAAGGGCAGGCCAGGCAGCTGAAAAAGTGGTGGGCATGTGTCCCCATGTGCAGGTGATGGGAGATAAAGGGCCGACGGCAGATGGACTACCTGTCACGCTAAGGGGTTTGGACCTTAACCTGGCAGCAATGAAATGAAGTCTTTTGAGAGGGCAAGTATGTGTTTAGGCTTCAGTCATAGAAAGACCATTCAGCCCTGGCTGCTGTGGCTCAGTGGCTTGAGCTTTGGCTTTGATGGGGGAAATGAGTTCACTTGTAAATATATTGAATTTATAGGCATATGAATATGGGATAAAATCACATTCTTTCCAGAGAATTCTTACTGTAGTTCTGTTTCATAGGAGGGAGAGAGACTAGAGATTTATTCTGTGGTTTCAGAGGAAAGTAGGTAGTTGAAACTGTTGAGAGAATTGAAAAATATAACAAAAGAACATATTAAATGAGAAACAGAAAGATTGGTGGAGAAGGCCTGGTGAAGTACTACTTTTAAAGTAACTAGTCTCTTCATATATTTATGAATATGTTAATTATTATGGGTTAGAAAATAAATATCTATTTTGATTTTTTAATCAATGTTAATTATTTTTCTTACAAGCTCATTGACATTCTAAGAGTAATTTCTTGATTTGCCCTTTGTGGAAACACTTGATGAACTTTCTTAAAATGATTTACTAATTATTTAACTTCATAATGATGTGTTGCTATTAAAAGTATAATTGAAATAGAAACGTAAGTTTTCAGTTAATTACTCAATCCAAACAGTTTAGAAAACTTGCTCTGAGCTTTTTCTCAACAGTCATCTGATGTCTGCCATTCTTGAAACTTGTTAAAGTCACTGGCAACTTTCATGTTTCCAAAGCCAATGAGTGCTTTTCTGTCACCTTCTTCTTCGTCAGAACTGTTGCTTTTCACTACTCCTTTCTTGAAACCCTTCAGATACATGTTTCTAAATTCAAAGATTAGCTCTGGGAAGGCTGCTCAGGAAACTGGTCATCCTTCTGCAGCTCATCAGTGGGGTGACCACACTCTTGCGTGGGACGTGCCTCTGTCACACCATGTCGTGACATCGGCACACTACCCTTCTGACATGAAAAAGGAAAAGAAGAAAAAAGAAACTGGTAACAATGGTCACTATCAAAATACCCACAAAATACATACCTAACCACATTATAGTGAATCTGGGGAATGTCAAAACTAAGAAATATGTTTAAAAACAACTAGAGAAAAAATAACAAATTACCTTCCAGATGCTGTACGTACAATTAAACTTATAGCTTGCTCTTCATCTGCAACAAAAAGAACCAGAAGACAGTGAAGTGATCATTACAGTGAGCTAAGAGGAAATAATTATCACATAGAATTATATTCCCAGTGAAAAATATTCTGAATATAAGGTAAACAAAACAAAAATCCCAAAGAGTTTGCCTCAATAAGAAAAGAAACTCTATATGTTGACTTCAGGCAGAAGGAGACAGATCCCAGATAGAAGGTCTGAGTAGCAAGAAGAAATGATAATCAAAGAAAATATTAATAATTCTAGACATTCATTGACTATATAAGATAATAGCAATCATTAAAAAATTGAAGCAATCAAATTAAAACCAAAAAGCATGACAAAATAGCATATATGTCGGAATGAAGTCATCAGAATTAAAGATCTTTGTTCAGAGATCAGTAAAACCACTGAATAAGTTTAAATGTTGACAAGTTATATTTGCCTGTTTAAATTTTTAGAGTAAATACTCAAAGAAATAGAAATAACTTGCTTGGATTCTAAGTATATCACTCGTTTTACTAGCTTAGGTCACAGCATTCTGCTTTTAAGACTTGTGATGTTCAGATTTACAAATCCTACCACAGACTCTAACATTGCCCAAGAAACAATTTCTATTGTCAGATTTTGACTGCCATTGATCAGAGAAAGTTGGAGTGAGTGAATGTCACGTCCATCTCTCCCTCTCAGACAGCCTGATTTCCCAGCACTTAGTTCCTACAGCACTCGGCAGGAGAGAATAGAAATGTGCAGTGGTTTTCTGATTTCTCCTTGTATGATAAAAAGTTGATGTTCTTCAATATCCTAATGAAAATAACCTAGGATTTATAAATGCTGAACTTCTTATATTGGATTTCTCAAATGCCTGTTTTAATCAATGCTAGGCAAAGACCTTATTTCTTTGTATTTTATATTTCTCTTTCAAATGGTCTGTCTCTCATTCAATGGGAAAAGTACATATATATGCTCTTGGCTATAACAGCAGTTATATTATAGTTTACATGGCATTTTGTTATTTTCAAAGCACTTTGGCAAACATTGTTTCTTTTTTATTATAAGACTTCCAGAAGGCAGAAAGAATAGATGTTAAACTTATTTCCAGGAGTTGGTACTGCAGTTTAGAAAAGTTAAGTGAGTACCTAAGATGCTACAACTGGTCATTGACAGGAGAATAGAGCCCTTCCGGCATCTGGCTGTGAAAACCTGGTGGTTTCTGACTCCTCCAAGCTCTCTCCTAAACGGTGTTTGGTCACGTTAAGGACACAGAAGCTCTTTGGGAAATCTGCACTGAAGAGTTTGTATTTGCATATATGTGCCGCTGATCCTGAATAGGGAAAAAAGGAGAGAGGATTTGATATTCCACAACAGGAAGCAAAAATCTCTTTTTAGTTAAAAAAATTTTAAGAAATCCATTTAATGACCAAATTTTCAAATTTTCCAAGCCTAAACCTATAGCATCAGATTGTGTGTGCATCCCGTAACACACACATACATGAGAAGTTTTCGTTGAATATTTGATGGTAGCAACATAGGTTATATATAATAGTTTTGTTTAAGATCAAACTTTGTACACAACCTACATACGGATTTATTTTCACTTTTTTCTTTTCTGTCACATAAATATTTTAAGACTTTTGATTATGAAATCTGTTTCTCATGAGAGGAATATTTTCCTTGAAAAAAGTTATTAGGAAACAGTAAGGAAGCAACTCCACAGTCGTGGTTTAGACTTCGTATGCACACACCTACCCGTTCATCTTGTTTGTCTTTTAGGTCGTGTTTGAATTCTCCAGCTTTGTCACTTTCTAAGGCTTATTAGCAGTGGACTGGCCAAAAGCCACATCCATTGGAGGGGCTAACACCCCTGAAAGGACAGGGATGACGGATAGTATTGAACCTTTCTGCTTCAAACTTCAGCCAAGGAAGTTTGTTCCCTGGATACTACAGATCTTTAAAGTAAATTAAGTTCTGGCCAATGAGAAATCTTGTGAAACCAATCAATGGGTAGTCTATCTCTGATACAAATATAACTTAAAAACTTACCTTTACATCAGAATAGATTTTTTTGTTTAAATCCTCAGCTGAGGGTATACTTATCGATTTTAGAAAGAAAGGAAGGGAGAGTGAGAGAGAGAAATAGTGACTGGAGGGAGAAACATCGATCTGAGGGACAAACATCCACCGGTTGCCTCCCATACACGGCCTTGCTAGGAATCAAACCTGCGACCCAGGCATTAACTCTATGAGTATATCCTCTGAATTTTAAAAAATGAAGACATACACATTGTGAAAGTCAAATAATTCAGAAACAGATGACAATACATCACAATCTCCTGACCAATCTTCATGTCTCTGCCCATCCTTGCAGTCAACATTTCAAAAAGATCTCTATTTTTTTAAAGTTTCAGTGAATATTTCCTGAACTATAAATACTTCTATCTTTTGAACTTTAGACAATGTCTGATTCCTCCACTGTAAAAAAGAAAAAAAACTGTAGGTCACTGACATTACGTCTCCACTCTCCCTCTCTCCCGCTCTGTGTCTGAGGGTTAGCTTCTTTTTCGTCCTTACACTGGTTAGCTTTGTTAACTGTAAGTCACGTCGTCTCTGGTTGTCTCTGCAGGGTTCCGTCTTTCCAAGTCTGTATCTTGACTCTGCTCTGTGAGAGGGTATAACGCAGCATACCTGCCATTTCCTCCCTCCCCTCTCCCCTTCCTATCGCTTCTAACTGCTATAACTTTAGCATTTCATCTGAAAAACTGTTCATGTTTAAATCACGTTCACCACTCCCATGGAGACTTTCGTGCTTTGTCAACTGGTTGTCTCGAAAAGTTGACAGCTTGCGAATGGCATTTTTATTGTTAATAAGTAAATATTGTTCATTAGATTAAACAGGGCATCAGTGTGATATTCCCTTCACTACTGGCCTCATTCCTAACAAGGTCAAATAGATTAACTAGATTCTCTGTTTTTATACTTTGCAACATGCTTAAAAGTCTTTTTGTTTGTTTGTTTGCCTAATGCTGGAACCACAACTTTCTTGTGACAGTTTGGAATGTTCCTGACGGAGAAATTTCTAATTGCCTTTTTTCTAACTGAAAAATGTTCCCCTGTCTTCAGTGATTTCTATGCTGTAAATCAGACAGTCTGTTGCACCTCATTTTTACCTGGAAAGCACCCTCCTTCAGTAAGTTATTGTTCTAAACTAATCTGAGTCAGTGGCCCAGCCACACCTGCTGCCCAGCTGCCTTTTTAAGATTTAGGATTACGTTCCTGAACTGGACCCAGGCTTCCTTTAAAAAGATCTGCATTGAAGACAGTTCTTTCTTTCTTTTGTAAGAACTGAGTTTACTTTATTTTTTCCAGTTGTCAGTTCATCTTGATTTGAGGCGAGGATAAGATAGTTTAGAGGAAGGGGACAGGTACCAAACATCACCTGAGGTGTGTGACTCCTTGTCCGCAGATGCTGGGGAAACGTCCGTGGAAGCCTTTGCTGGCTGGCCTTGCCTTAGAGTGAGGCACGTCCACTTGCTTTCCCTTCATTAGAAAATGTGTTACTCTTTTTACTTAATTAGAGAGTTACAAAATGGAATGTCAATACATAATTAATGGCTTTTCAATAGCTACTCCCAATAGTATCTTAGACACAATTTCCGAAGGAAAGTCACGTCTTGATTTCCAAGCTTAGAATGGTGTTCACATTCATCTCTCCACATTAGGAAGAGATGTGGAGGAACAAAACTTAAAGAGCATTCATTTTCTAAAGTGACAAGGAGGCACCTTGAAAGAAACATTCCTTTGTGCTCAGAGCCATGTGCTACGTGTAAGATAGTTGTTTCAACGGAGGCTTTTGCTGTAAATGAAAGATATGGAGTTTTTTTCTAGACCAGTGGCTCTAAATATGAAAAGTACAGACATATACTGGCTTTACATTTGGAAGAAAATGAAAAAGAAAACACTGTTGAAAGCATAGAAATGTAATTTATGTTATCCATATATCAGCCTCAACTCTTTATAACAAAGTTGTAGGTGATAGTGGAATAAATGAAAGGCATATATGTTCAGATATATTGTTTTAGCTTGATAAGATTAAGCCCCAGCTAAGCCTGCCATCTGGAAAATTACCCAAGGTCCCTAATTTTTGACATTGTCCTCCCAGCAGGCATCACTGCAGTCATTATTAAATTATCTCTTTAAGTTACCACCAACTCAGTTTGCCATTCATCATGACCTTTTCCAAAGTTGCTATGGCAACAACATGGTACTTGTAACACGTGGCTACTTAAGGTTAAGCCTATAAATAGTATGAAGCACTTGAAGAAATATTATTTATTGAATTTCTAGAGCTTCCAGCTGTTCATATAATTTTAATGAAATTTTTTGAAATTTAGATTGGTTCCGGGGTTGAATTATTTGATCCAAGGATATGTATGAGGGGGGACCCAAAAACCTCCTGGAATTTATTTATTAAAAATTGTGTACTTATTCTTACATGTTTAAACTTCAGTCACCTTCAAAGAACTCTCCATTTGAGACAATACACCTATCAAGACTTTTTTCCACTGCATAAGACAGTTTTTGAACTTGTCAATTTTGACGCTTTTTGGTGCTTCTGCAATGTTTTGTTTCACCTCTTCCATATCAGCAAAATGTTTCCCTTTGAGGACTTTTTTCACCTGGGGAAACCAAAAAAAGTTCCTCAGGGTGGGATGGGGTGAATAGGACGGGTGGTAAAGAACTGCTGAATGCTCAGTCCATTGTGGGCAAGTGTGCTTATAAATCACCCATCATGAAATAGGCAAATGCACTGAATCTTCAAAAAAAAATTCACTGAAGGTGAACACAGCCTCTCACAACACCAGCTGGTATACCAGTGCAGATGGGTTCCTAGAACTCTCACCTAAGTGGGGGAAGCCTGTACTACAAGGGGCCCTCCAAAAGATAATTCCAGTTTTTTGGGAGTCCCCCCCCTTGTACATCCTATAAATATGACATAGAAAAATATTAGTATTTGAATTACTTATTTGTAACTCAAAACCCTGTAATTCTGTGGCACAGGTTATGGAATCTTTTCATTGTGGTGAAAAAAAGAGAAAACGGAAAAACTGATGCTAACATTTGAAACTTCTCAAAGAAGATAATCAGGTTTTCCAGAGAGAAATCAATGCTCTCTAAAGCTTTCTGCTCATAACTCATTCTGTTATGAACCCTCCTCTTTCCATTTCTGTGTGCCCACCTCTTAGTGTGAGTAGCATGTAGGGTAATTCTTGGAGTCACTATCACTGAATTACCAAAATATGTACTCAGGGAATATTTAAAGTAGCCCTAAAAAAGAAGATAAAATGGTAATCAAGTTGTCATTCTGTCCTCCGGGAGTTCTTGGTTTCATTTTTTATTTTCTCCAGGTTGTGAAATAAAACAGAGAAAAATAGTGTTGACACAGAAGACTTTGTGGCAAAGACCAAGAATCTTTTTGTAACTTCCCAGACCACGATCCTGATTCTGAGTGAAATGTTCAAGTTCCTGAATGGTTAAACCATTCATTGGTAGGATATGGCCATACCATTGTTCCTTGAAACTTTAAAAACCACTTTGCGCCTGAGAAGGTGTAGAATTGATGCTAAGGATATTTGTGAGAATGTGTTCCACAGGAAACTCCTGAGAGTTCCACAGGAAACAGGAGACAAAAAAAAAGACGTCTTCATAAAGGTGATCTTGTTTGCTTATAAATGGCGCACACCAGTTCTGCCAACATGTGTGATTAAATGCATTTTACTGTAATAGTCATTTAAATTGGTGTTCATAAGACGTGGAGCATTTGACAAGGTCTTCAGGATAAAATTCTTTATAGATTGTTTGTTACTCAAGGATGATAGTCGGTGCCTTCAGCCTGTTTGTTTTTCGACTTCAAAGTACCTGAGGACAGTCACTTCGTTGCCCTCTCTTCAGAAATTGACAACACTTAATACAAACAGTTCCAAAATTTGCAGATTATGCTGGAAGTGCCATTAGTGTCTAATGATCAGACTGTATGCTGTGATTGTTATATTATTAAGAACAACTATTATTTACAACAGAAAATAGATGTGACCAAGTCCTTATGGGCACCTTTTTACCTTCTCTGGCCATATTGAATCAACAAGGGACACTTCATCAGAACCTATGAAAGCAAATCCAACTACATGAAGCACTAGTAAGGAATGTGGGTTTTATTAAGGATATTGTAAATAACTGAGAAAAAGGTGCAATACTATACCACACTCAAGAATACATAATCAAGACCCCCATCAAACATTTTCAAACTGCTCTAGCAATTCTTCTGTAGCTAAGATCCACCTCAATCACAGGTTTACCGATTGCCTCCTAGCCCCTCCTTCTTTGCTGTTTATAGCCAGTTCTTAACCCCAGATATGCTCATGTGCCAGCTCTCTTTAGGTTGTCCTCTCTTACATTCCAAGTCTATCTTGCACTCACTTTAGAATAAGGCAGAATATCATTCATTTAGAATAAATGCATGTTCAAACAAAAATACACAGACATTTTGTTGTAGTTTGAGAGATGACGACTATTCTCCTTTCTTGACATATTATTTGGAGAAACGTGAGCAGAAATGAAAATTACATGGTGATGACACCAGTTGAAATTTTTCTAGTTCTGCTTCCCTGTAATGCATGATAAACTTCAAATGTTCTCCTCTATGGCAAAAAATACTTCAAACCAATGTTCTTAATTTCACTGGCCCAATAAACCATGATCTATTTTGCTTTTGTGTACTAACGCAGAAGGCAATCACATTGTAGTTTTCAACCCAATAAATACAAATTGACTAATTAATTTGAGGATAACTTGACTCAAGAGCCAGAGCACAGCTGTGGCAGTCCTGTATACACTTTCATTAGCAAGCACCAAAGTCCAGCTCAAATTAGTTTTCGTAAAAATGGGGGATGTATTAGAATGCTACTGGAATAGCCCAAATGGCTGATGGAGGAGATTCCGGAACCTGGCAACACGGAGGACTCGGGACTTGGGCATTGGAGTTGGCCTCCAGGACTGTCCACATTTTGTCCTTCATTTGTCTCATTTCATGGATGGGACTATGACATCTGTGTCCCAAGAAGGGGAAGAGGCTATATTTTGCTCATTTCACTTAGGAAAAGGCCAGAGATGGCCTCTGATTTGTCCACCTTGTTAGCAACCACACCTGAGCCAGCCACTGCGGTGAACAATAAAGGTGCGATGCGTGGCCCAGGTGCACGTTCTCTCACATAGGGAAGGAAGCAGAACCCTGTTTCAGTCTCAGTAGTAGGGACGATTTGCACCAGCTAGACAAAACTGTGATTGGTAGAAGAGTCATACTTATATTTAGGATAATTATTCTTATGTTTATCAATGGCTTAAAGAACATAGATTTTTTTTATTTTAAAATATGGTGTTAGTCTAATATTTTTGTGGAAGATGTAGAGGTTTAACTATTTTTTTAAATCTTCACTGGAGGATATGTTTATTGATTTAAGAGAGAGGAAGGGAGAGAAAGGGGAGAGAGGAGGGAGACATTGATGTGAGAGAGAAACACACATCAGTTGCCTCCTGTACACACCCTGAATGGGACCGAACCCTCCACCTTTTGGTGTAGAAGATGATGCTCCAACCAACTGAACTACCTGGCCAGGATAACATTTAACTTTTGGTGTGGGAAAGATTTGTATAAATTCTTTATAATTCATGTTGAAAGGATTATTGTCAAATCACAATATTCTTATTGGCTTTCTTGGCTGCATCTGTCTTTTGCAATAAGACTCTTGTTCATAATAAAAAAGGATCATCTCTCAAGACTCTAATTATGTACAAGAGGAAACACAGCTGTGATTTCATCATTGTCTTTGAGTCTTCCATGTATTTCTTTGTACTTACACTGTATTAGCTGCCATGGAGACATGATAATCATCCATAATCCTAAATTCTGTTATGGTTGCCACTGGCAAAGATAAATTTGTAAGTGACTTAGAGATACGCATATGTAGATAAATTTAGATTCGTCTGAGACTCACAATGATAACTCTGGAATCCTATACTTGTACCATTTACCAGAAGAAGCCATTGGTATCTCGGATTTGGTCTAAGACTGATTTGCCCATACAAAGGGATTTTACGAGGATTTCAAAGGATAAGAAAAACAATGCTCAAGAAACCTTTATCTGGAAATAATATATTTGATTTTTTTCTTAAAAATAAGTAAGTAAATAAATATATTAAAATTTCCCACAAATGAAATTCACTTAATTAGGACAGATTTGGAAGAATTTGTCACTGCTCTAAGCAAATTATCAAAAAAAAGAATGATCTTTACATTATCAAAAAATTATAATATTGCTTTACTAGTCATGATAATTACAACAGTAATTAAAGAGAAAATGTGAATAAATCAATTTTATTTAGCAACTCCTACATGCTATGTAGTCTGCTAGGTACTTCTATTCCTTATCTCAACCTCACATGTATCTGAGAGGTTTATTATTATTCTCATTTCCAGGCTAAGGGGAGGAAGCCTTCAGAGATTAAGAATTAATCTAAGGAACACTTCTATTAAGAGCCAGTATTCAAACCTCATTTGCAAGTTATCTATACATTCATTGAACCAGTTTTTATTGAGTATCAATAAGGGGCCAGGTAATGTTATAAGAGGTGGGAATGTAACAGGAAAAACAACAAAAGATGGAACCCCTTCCCATGCGCAGGTTAAATGAGAATGACAGGAAGGGGCCCAAGTTGTGACGTTTGTCGAGTGTGGACAAACATCAGCCGGTCTGTCTGGCCCTCCATCAGATCAACTCCTTGACTTCTACTGGACTGGTCCAAACCAGGAAAACCTAGGCCGCATCTATCCTGCACCACTGGTTACTGGCGCTCTTCCTTTCACTCTGGTGTTTGATTTGATCTCTGCCCTGAACCCCAATAAGGAATGAGAGCAAAAACCATCAACTACCTATTTGGTCAACTTAATTATGTATCTGCTTAATGTCTGCTTCTTGATTCTGGTTTTTTGCGCATTTACAATTTCAGTATGGTGAATTCTGTGATCTTAATTTTATCTGTGACTTGAATACAGAATTCCTCCTTGATTCCATGGGCTAAACCTAATAGGCACTTAGGCTATTTTGAGAAAAGGTGACCTTTCCTAAGGCAAACTGTGAGAAGAGGCCCTTTTAATTCTAGTTTATTTTTTGTCTCAAGTTTAATGAAATCATACAGATGTGACCCAACACATCTGAAGGAATCGTGGATGTGGATGAAATCTGAGACTGTTGACTGCCTTGGGTAGGAGGGAAGTTTCCCAGACCTCATGCCTGCCTACTGCCTAGGCAGGATAAGACCATGGAGTGGGTTTAGGGCCATCCCGGGGAGCGGAGCCAGCTGAGCAGAGCCGGAGACTCTGAACACTGAGGCTGGGGAACAAGACGGATTTAAGGAACTAGATTTAGAGAGATTAAATTACCTGACAAGAATTATTTGCAAAAACCCAACTTTTGATTCAAAGTTCAGTGTTTTGTTTCTGATAAACTGATACATTTTATGTGTATTAATGTTTCAACTGTACTCCATTTATTCAATAATGTCTTGTTTTAATGGGTGTACAGTGCTTTCTCTTGGCAACAATTATGAGTTGGTTTTGAAACACTGCAATATTACACCAGCTATGACTATTACTGATCTCTCCATTCCTTTGGGTAACTCTGCTAAGAGGGGGCTCTGTACCCACTGAACAGCAACTTTCCAGCCCTCCCCCAGCCCTTGTAAACACCATTCTATTTTCTGCTTTTGTAAGTTCTACTACTTTCGATAGGTCACGTAAGTTGCATCAAATGGAGTATTTGTCCTTCTGTGACTGGCTTATTACACTTAGCACAATGTCCTCAAAATTCATCTATTTTGTAGCTTATGGAACTATTTATTTATTTGTTTTCTGGCTGAAAAAACATTCCATTCTATGTATATACCACATTTTAAAAATCTGCTTATCCATTTACAGATGTTTACTGTTTCCAGCTCTTGGCTACTGTGAATAGTGCTGCAGTGAACATCGGGGGTGGGGGGGGGCGGATTTCTGTTTGAGAACTAATTTTTTTATGAATCCCAGAAGCAGGATCATACGGTGGTTCTATGTTTAATAGAAAATACTGTTGTCCACGCAGCTGCACTGTTTCACATTCTCATCAGCAGTGAACACAGGCCCCAGTTTCTTGACATCCTTGCCAGCGCTTGTTATTTCCTTCCTTCCTTTTCTTTCATTCTTTCCTTCTTTCTTTCATGATCATCTTAACAGGTTTGAGGTGCTATATTATTGTGGTTTTAATTTGCATTTCCATGATGATTATTGATCTTGAGCATTTTTGCATACATCTGTTGTCCATTTGTGTGCCTTCTTAGGGGAAATGTCTATTCAAATCCTTTGCCTATTTTTATTCAGATGATGATGATGATGATGATGATGATGATGATTTACTGTTAAGTTGTATGGGTTCCTTATCTATTTTTGATATTAAACTCCTTATTAGATAGATGGTTTGCAATTGTTTTCTCCATTCTATGGATTGTTTTTTTCACTCTTGATTATTTACTGTGAAAAAGGGTTTAGTTTGGTATAATGCTGCTTGTCTATTTTTCCTTTTCTTACCTGTGCTTTTTGTCAAATCCAAGAAATAGTTGCCAAGACCAATAATATACAGCTGTTTTTCTATATTTCCTTCTAAGATTAGTATAGTTTCAGGTCTTATGTTTAAGCTTTTAGTTATTTTTGGGTATACTTTTGTATACAGTGTAAGATAAGGGTCCAAGTTCATTCCTCAGCCTGTGGACATTCAGTTTTCCCCACACGGTTTATTGAAGAGACTACCTTTTCCCCACTGTGTGGCTGATCTGGCTGTAGCAAGCTGTTCTCCACTCACGTGTTTTCAGAGGCCCCAAGTAGCCAAACGATGCCCATTTCACCAGTGGTCTCAATGAGCCAAGCCAGAAATCAGTCCCTTGGGCAGCCCTTTGAAAAGCCAGCATGTTGGATGCAGGCTTCACGCTTTATACTTCTGACCCAGAGAAGCTGTGAGTAGGGACATTCTCTCTCCATACTCCCCTCAAAGTTATGGGAGGGGGCATTCTTCCCTGGTATTGAGCTATGAGCTGTGCTGGGTTGGGAAGAGGCTGAAATCGCTGTTCTTACCCATTTCTATGTGGAAATTTTGGCCTTGTGCCAGTGTGGAGCACTGCAACTTCTTAATTGAATTCTAGAAATCTCATAAAGGTATTTTGGTTGGTATGTGTTTGTTAAGTCATTGTTTCTGTAGGGGAACAAAGGCTGAGACTTCCCATTCTGCCATCTCACTGATGTCTGTTTTTCATGTTTAAATTACCTGGGAATGTTTATTACAAGAGATAAAAAAAGCAATTTCCTTGTGTCCAATAGAGTTTCACCAACTTAATCACAAAACTATTCATTAAAGGGATTCTAAGATAACCTGTTAAATGGGGATTTGCCTCATATACTCATTAAATTACTATTAGGTACCGACAAACCACTTTTAAAATATTTTCTAATAGACTGTTTAAAACTCATTTAAATAACGCTTTTCAAATGGAAGAAATTTTTTAATGTTCATACAAAACCTCAATATATATGTTAAGAAGTCTTTAAAAAAAATTGGTTGTGCTGGTTGAGTAGAGGACTCTGGAAACAGACTGCCTGAATTTAAATCCTAGTTCTGACTCTTATTAGCTTTTTGACTGGACAAGTCCCTTAACCTGTTTCTTAGTTTGTTTTGCTTATAAGATGAGAATAGTAAAACTATTTACCTTACTGGTTTGGGGGGAATATTAAATAAATTGATATGCATAAAAACTTCAAATAATACATAGCACATAGTAAATGCTATGAGTGAGTTATAATTATTATCAGAATTTTATTAAATTTTAATTCTTTGAAAATACCTTTAACTTTTGTTTTGAGACAAGTTGTTTGGAGTCACATATGCTTTTGTTATATAAAAAAACTTTTTATAATTTATGGAAAATTTGACACAAATTTATGTGAAGAAGTGAAGCATAACAAATGATACTCAAGATAATAATGAGGCAATCTAAAAAGACGAAAACCTTAATCATTTGGAGGTAAAAATATAATTAATGCTGACGTCTGACAAAGCCTATTTGAATAAATCAGTAATAAAGACGGCTCCCATGAGTGGCTCTGCTGGAGGTAAAAACACAGCAGACACTGCTGATTTCCTGGGCAGCTGTCGCCTCTGCGCTGGACCGCCGTACTTCTCAGTGGGACCCTGGGTTTTTAGCTGTCAGCCCGCCACGCACTTCATAAGGAATTGGGCCCCTTTTCACTTAAAGGGGTGAATCTTGATTAATCAAATATTTTTATGAGTCAGAACACCACAATGTCATATTTTATTCATGAGTCTTTTTTTCCTGTTCTGTATAGAATGTAAATTTATACAATAAAAAATGAATTCTATCCAGGAGTTTCCACATAGGTGGAATATTCCAACATATAAATATAGGATTCCAAATCAAATCTTCATGCTATTCAAGCTATTATTATATAATTTGTTTAGTTCTTCCTCCTTTTAAAGGAATACATTTAACTCTATTGTATTTCAAGTGTTGATTCTAAGAACTGGAAATCAAACAAAACTTCAGAAGATAAAAGGCTTTGGTGCTCTATTCAATGAATAATTTCATTCAAGATTTACAACTGATTGAAAAATCAACCAAAATTTAGAGGTTTACCATAATAGGACAGTTATATTGAACTTTTTCAAAACTTTAAAAATCTGGTTGATGGCAGGTAGTAAAGACAAAGTGAGCATTGCTCTGCTGAGGTGTTTCTCGTATTCAGCATTAACGTTGTCTGATCAATGTTGTAGTTCAGTTACTGAGTTTAAATACAAATGTAAGTTTGGCAATTACAGCTTCTACTTCAATTGTTAGAATATCATGGCCTGTTTGCATGCCACATTCATTACGTACTAATTACCTAAAGCGTTTGCCTGCAGACAGGACTTAGACAGTCTGTGCTCACACAACACTTCATTGTTGGCTAAGGGCACAGCACAGCAAGAGCAGGAGAGGAGAAGCCTTGAAAGGGCTCTGAAGCAACTCAGGCTTTTTTGTGCTCGCACTGCTGGATCGCACAGGATGTTCTTTATCTCCAGTTCTCCAACTATTACCAGCATGTTTATGAAACTTTGAAAACCAGGAGGCCCAAAGTCTGCTTGCATTGTGGGTCTTTCATAGTGAATTGGTTATGTAGGTACATTTCTGCTGTGTGATCAGTTGTTTTTGTGAAAACCTCTGGTCCTCGACAAAACCAGAGACAAATCATAAC
The DNA here is from genome assembly GCA_004024845.1 of Tonatia bakeri. Lineage (NCBI taxonomy): Eukaryota > Metazoa > Chordata > Mammalia > Chiroptera > Phyllostomidae > Tonatia > Tonatia bakeri. The sequence goes on from PVIA01004159.1 coordinate 42,821, forward strand.
CAGATAAATTGAAAAATCTGTAATATAAAAATGACTCCATACTTTTGCAATAACTTAGGTGTGGGTATCTATTTAAAAAGGCAGTTAAACCACCTTACAATTCCTGCATGTTTCCTGTTTTTGTATCAGTTAACATTTTTCTTACTTCCTGTGTCTGCTGTGATTTGGACTCTGTGAGGAGTTTGAACAGATAGATTTATATCATAATTAACTGATTACTAATTAAAACTAACTCCTTTTCATGGTAATTATTTTCCACTGGGATTAAGTACTGAAGAGGTTTAAACTCAATTTGCAAGTATATTTGACCATCAGTATCTGTATTATTGTAGGTCTAATTGACAACTATCAAATTAACCTCACTAATAACTTGCAGTATGATTACAGATATGAGATATCATTATAAAATAATTCATAAATTGGGAGTATAGTATTCATTGTCTCCCTCACTGCAATTATGACCCTTCCCCATGCAAAATGTTGTTTTGTGCTGAGGTATCAACCACAGCCAATGTCTGGCTGAGTTTGGGATTCTGAGTGTTCTATGAAGACAACCAGATACCTTCCTTCAACTCACAGGACTGAACTGACATGAGTTTCCAATGGGGTGGTCTTTAAGGTGGCCCATCAACTTTCTGTTAGGAGTGCACACATAACATTTGAATATATTTCCCATCCCTACTAATTGTACAATTGACTGTGTCTCATTTGGTTCTATTTGTGGTAGCAAAGCAGTTAAATGGGCCTCAGTATAAATGACATTCTCCACTTAGAAACTCCCACAGATTAAAAGGCCTAAATGTTTTCCAGAAATAGACTCCCTGTGACTTGGCAGTCAGTATGGGTCTGAGCTACTCTGGTTTCCACTTGAAATAATATATATAAAAGCCCAGCTTTAGTGACAGCACAAGTTCCTTCCTACCACTGTGTTTCAGCATGCTGTCTTACAGCTGATTTTGGCACATAACTCCATTATCAGACCATGGAGCTCACTATCCTTAGCTGTGTTCCTGGAATAGTATTTTCTCAAGGCATTCTATTCTTGCATGAAGATCTTTTCCCTCTGAGTGTCTCTATTCATTAAATGACAAGTTATATTTGTTCTAATACTCCTAGGCCTGATCTTATTTCTTCCAAAACTTTTTATGCTGTTGCCATCATGTGCTAATTGCCTTGGTGCACAGGGAAAATGTATTTTGTACCCAAAAATGTGTATTCTCGAGGAAAAGGTCACATATGTAGTGGTTACTCCTAAATGTACCTTTGTGTGTGTGTGTCAGAGGGTCTTCCATAGGTGACTTCTTTAGATTTTGGAGGTTTTGGAGGCTAGTAAATGAGCCCAGCATGTGATTCCATATGTATTGATTCAATTGATCTCAAAACCCACATATTCTCTCTCTCTCTCTCTCACCTGCCATCTTCAAAAGCAGGGCAAGAAACTGTCAATGTGACATGTTGGACTAGTGTGGAAGATTTTTTACTTTTATAAACTTGGTATGTTAAACTCATAGTTACACCAGGATTTTTAACTCCAGTCCAGAACAGAACACTTAAAGATGATCTGGGGAAAGAAGTTTCTGTGGGCAACTCCCCAGTATAGGTCCCCGATAGAAAACCTGCCGAAGGAGAGCCAGCGGAGCCACGGCAGTGGACCGCCACGAGGGCTCCCACTGTCTCACTGAAGCGTGAGCTGTGGTCACCCCTGTGACCGTGGGTCTCAGGCCTGCTGCCTCCGGTCACAGTGTTTTGTGTTAGTAGTAGCAGAGGCTTTGACAGACAACGTGATTCACATTTACAGGGAATGCTATGAGAGGAAGTTATTCTTTTGCTTTAAAACTCTCTTGCAGTACCCAAATTATCCTTGATTTTGCATTTTTAAGTATCCTTTTCTCAGTTCCTTCTGTCTGGGCCATTATTCGCCTTCTTTCCATTTATTGCTTTTTTCAATCCAAACTTTCCCTAAGTAGGCATATCAGGTTCAGCCACGAAACTGGCCCACGTTTCTGGAATACAGAATGCCTCAACAATTGTTTGAATTTAGTATCTGATCTCGGGAAGGTCACATTATTATGAGAGCAGATTGCCATTTGATTACATCTAGAACCTAGGCAGCTAAGAACAACAAATGCCTGTAGCTTGGCTACCTATTAATCAGAGTACTGATACAATGATTTAAAATCATTATAACAGTAATGTGAATATCTTCTCCCCTCCCCTCCCCTCTTCCCCTTCCTTCCTTTCTTTTCAAAAAGAAAAAGAAGAACTTAACCAAGCTTGTGACAGAATTAACAAAAGCCCGGAAAGTTTTCCCAGTAAATTTCCTGATAAGATACAGGTCACTTTAGCATACAACTCATGCAAATAAAGATGAACAAAAAAATGAATCATTGCAAGTAGACAGACCCCTAAAAATGGATGATTACCTTTATTATTGTTAATAGAGGCATTTCCCATCCTTCAGACTGACAGACAGCTGAGGCCAGCCTCCCCTATCTACTCAGACTTCAACACCTCCAACCTATGGAATTCTCTAAATTAAAGAAATGCAGACACCTCTTTGCTTTGCATTACTTTTCTTTTCCAAATTTCTGCAGACCTTCAAATCTTGCTCAGAAGTACCAGTACCATAGCCAAGAGATTATGCAAAAGTCTCCAATCTCTATACTGAAGATAGATGTTTAACTAAATCTACAAGGCTCTTGCCTGGACGCAAGAAAAGCATCGCAATGTCTAGCAACAACCCAATGGAGCATTCAGACTCTCACTGTGTAAGATAATGACCTGGATAACCATGCTTTAACTTAAGGTTCTAAATAATATGACTTACAGAATTATATTGTTCATTTTTTTTTATTTTAAAAGCAAAGACATCTTAGGTAAATGGCTACATGAGAGTCTAAAAATAAGTCCAGTCTGCCATGTTGCAAAGAGACAAACACAACAACGGAAAACTCCGAACCCCACAGATGATTCATAGCAGCTTAGGGACCCAGAAAGTCAGGAAGACACAAAGGCCATTCTCACAGCAGGTGTGTCAGGATTTTCTCTGATCCAAACTTCGGTGGACTTGCCAGAACTGCCATGGTGCAATTTTCAAAATGTTACAAAACACAATTCTCACACGTAACGGGAATATATCAAAGTTTCATTTAACTCATAATGAAGGGACCAGCCAGCTTAAGAAAGCACAAGATAAACCATGGTGTGTAGTCATTAAAAGAAAAGAAAAAGAGAGGGGCGAGGGGTGGGGGAGGGAGAGGGAAAGAGAATAACAGAGATAATTGGTTAAAGATCTGCAGGCATTACAAGTATAAACTTTGGGATTATCCTCTCTATCAGACAAAATAATTTGTATTTCTAGTCAACAAAATTCACTTTTATCTCACCAGTTTTCTACAAATTGACATCTGACATTACAGAATTATAAGGTCTGGGTCCTAATCAGCAGTAAGTAAAACAAAGTTTTATTTCTTTAGAGTAAGATAGCACTTAGGCTTATCAGGAAGCACTTCGGTTAACACTAAGGGCAGTAGAGTCACCTTTTTGTCTCACGAGTTTTGGATAATTTTTCTTAACAACTCACAATGCTCCAGGCAAACCTGGAAGAGCTGGACTTTCCCCCGTCGTGGAGTCGGGGAGATGCGTACGGATGGCAAAGGAGACACTGCACACTTAGGTGGGGATCCAGTATCTTCTGTCTTAGGTAAAATTGACGTTTTGATTTTATCATTGAAGTTTTAAACTCTAGCAAGTAAATACTATTCCATCAAAATTATAGGGTGATCTTTGTTTATTGTAAAAGGTACATATTTCTTTAATGGTGAGAACGTAATTTTGTTGTTGACAACACTTCCATAATGAAACTGATCACAAATTTTGTCATTTCTGCTGTTGGGTTTCCCTAGTCTTTCTACCAAATGACAGATTTTAGCATGGTCTCTGAACTTTTAAGTTAAAATTCTCCAAAATGTTCTAATTTTAAATGGAAAAAAATAGGAAAATATGATTACTACCTCTACATCCCATGGTAAATTACACCTTTAGATTTCACTATATTAATGAAATCTATAACAATGCAATTCCTTTAAGATCATCTCATATTCTTAAATGTGGTAAGTTGTGAGAAAAACAAGATTACTACCTTCTTACTTTCGGGGCAAAGACTGAGCATTTCGGCTCTGCTGGCAGTGGTCTCCTAAGTGGGACTTACCAAGTCACTGTCTTACACTAATGAGGATGGGATGCTATCTTCTAATTCATAGCTGCTTAGAACAGTATTTCATGAACTTCCATCTGTTGCCATGGAAGCACATCTTCCCGTAAAGAAAATAAAATTTGAAAAATTTCAACATTCAGCTTAGTTGAATATTCATGTCTCACTGAGTCAAGAGTGCAAGGTCCCCAGAGGCTCGGTGGCATGTCATGGAGTGCCGTCGTAAGATGTTGTGTTCCCATCCCCATTCTCTGTGGAAGTTTTTCCTGGCCAAATGTGCATGCTCTTCAAAGTAGAAGTGCTTTTATTCAAAACAATTTTTTAATCATTACTTGACAGCAATTAAGTAAGGCACAATGAACAATGACATCTTCTGTTACCATTTTGTATTAAGGAGAAGTCTTAAAACAAGTCAGTTTTGTTTTATTTTACAACTAGTAACAGTCTCAGTACAAGGAAGCTAAAAAGAGATGGGATCTTTTATTATAAACCAAACCACTTATGTGAGTTCTACCTGGAATTTAAAACTCAGTAAAAAGTTAGTTAGGTATTTAGACTTTCTCAGCACAGAGCACTGTTTTAGGATCCTGTTATTAGCTCTCTTTCTTCCTATTCTCTAGTTGCCTATTGATATTTATTTGTCTAATTCTCTAACTTTTGGGAAGAGAGTGACTTGGGAATTGGGGAAGAGTCTATTTAAAAGTATAGAATTGCCTAATTCTAATCAACCTTATTTTTTCTAAGACGGATTTTTGCTAATGTGTTCGTTCATTCATTCATTCATTCAACAAAGAACTAGTGGACGTTTATTCTGTGCCAGGTGTGACAGTAGATGCTAAGGATGGGAAAGGAACATACAGATTAACAGAACGAGGTCCATGGTCTCTAGAAGCTCATAGTCCAGTGGGAGTTAATATAGAACCCGTTGGTGTGTGAAAGGCATTCTTACCCAAAGGAAGTCGTCTGCTCATTGTTTACTTGTGCTAATCTTATAAAAAGGATTAAAGAAAGTCTAGTCTTCCTTTAGTGGTTAGGGAAGGGATTTCAGTAAAAATGTATTTATTAATTTGAGAGATTTCAAATGACAGACCAAGAATGGCTGCCTCACACGTTCCACATACACAGCATCGTGGACCACAGGACCAAGAGCTTGGACTGACTTCCCATCTTAAACCCCTCATGCCTACCTTTGATCTAGCTTGGTCATCTAGAGAAACCCGTGGCTCCCAGACTGTCCATTCTCCTCAGGGCTCTCATTTCTGTAAATTTTTGTGTGTCCTCTATTCTAACTAAATCCCCAATGCCTCCTATTCCCTCTAAAATCCTTTCTCTGTCACCTCTTAAACTTCAGGGTTTGAGAACTACAGTCTACTGTATTTACCCTTTTCTGAAATCCCTTTGACCCCTTTCTTTATGAGAGTTTCCCCTGATACCTTTCAAAAGAAGGAAGTTTTTTTCTCTCACAGACTTTTGTAACTCAAGGCCAGGAGGCAGAATAATTGTTCCACTTGTTTGCCATTGTCCTTTCTAATTCTTTCCTAAACAAGATAACTATTTTGAAATTCATGTCATGCCGTGGGACCAGCTGTAAGCATTCCTTGTTGCTACCATTGGCACCCCACCACATCCTGTATATTCTTCTACTGAAATGTGTCTTCCTCTCCACCCCATGCCAATAATATTCCAAGTGACTTTATTATCTTGTGAATGACTGATCTTGGACCCTGAATATATTGGCCAGGGTAAAGAATCTCCCAAAGATAATTTTTCCTTTTTCCTAAAGGAAAAATTTATTCCAGGGTAACAAATAATTTGAAGAACCATTGAGAGGTCTGGAAAATAAACAATGTACTAAACCTTTAATATTGACTACCAAAGCTGGGGTGGGTGCAAAGGATCTGTTGCCTTTCTCTGATTTGGAAAGTGTGAGTTCCAGAACTACACCATCACTACCATGATTTTTAAAAACTGCTACTCTAAGGAGATCCCCATAATTTAACAGCTGTGATCTCTACCAGCAAAACAGGTGCCCTGCTCTCTGCCTCTGGACATCACAAGGCTAGTGATTGGACACTGGGACCTCGGCAAGCACTTGTCTCTACAACCTGTGGGCCAAAAGAGACAGAAGCAGCATCAAAAGCATGGGATCTGCCTTGCTTTTGCCTTCCAAAAATTTTGGACAAAAAAGGAGTTTTGTCCAAACATTTGGGACAAAAAATGAGAGGGGAGTTCCCTCATATTTCCAGCATGAAACCCATAAAGTTACATGCAGTTTTATAAATCTTCTGAGCCTTCCTTCTTCTTAGATTGAAATGAGGGTCCCCGATTCTACTAAAATCAAAGTTCTGTACTTGATTGGATTCTGGGTTCCATCATCTCTTTCCTTTGCAGTGGCTTCTCTCTGTTATCTCCAGTAGTCCACATGCCACCCCTGTGGTGGTTAATTCCCATCAGTACTCAAACATCCTGCATTAATCACCCATCTTAAAAAACAAAGATCCCCTTTGACTCCTACAAGGATGTCTTTTCTGTTCCTCAGACTTGTCAAGCTCCTTATACTCTCCAAGAATTTTTTATTCATCTACTTTAGCTTGGGATATTTTCCTGTATCCTTTTTATGGTTGGCCTATTGTTGTAGCTAATGTCTCAGTTCAAGAGAATCAGAGTCTTTCTCTGGTCACCCTCTCTCCCATGTCTACCTCCTTCCCTTACTCACTATCCCACCACACTGCTTATTCTCTTTATAATTCTTATCAAATTCTGAAATTGACTGATGTATGCATTTACTTACTTCTTGGTTTGTTTACTTCACTACAATGTAAGCTTATAGGGCATGCATATTTTCAATTTCATTCATTTCTGTATTCATAGCACATTGCTTGGCACAGAGGAGAGGTTTAATGAATATGTGTTTAATAAGTGAATGGCTGTTGTGTACCAGGAAGAAGAAAATGGTGAGGAGCACAGAGGGATGGGAGAAAAAATTCTGCCCTTCCACATTTCCTTCCCTAGCCAAGGTTTTGGAGCCTCACGAAGACGTGCACCTCTGCTTCCCCTCTCCTGGGCTGTAAGCAGAGTGAGGAGAAACGGTTCCAGACGTAAGAGCATCCTACACCTACCTTTGAGCTCCGGTAGCATTTCTTTCATTTATCATTTCACAGAAGCTCTATTTTTCAATGTTATCTTCGATTTATGAAGTCATTGTTTGTAATGTCACCTGATTTATGACAATTTTGCTGGTGTTTATTTTTTAGCTGCCCATTCTCCCTTTTAAACATTCAAGCTTGTTTTTCCATTTTTTTCTTGTAATAGTTTTGATACAACCCACATTGTTTCCTTCTGTTCAAATTATTATTACTTATCTCTCAACAGACATTATGTTTGGACCAATTATTTGCTTACTCCCTATTGCATATTTTTTCTGTCTGAACTGCGCATGCTCTTCTTAGTGGAGAGCAAGAACTTAATATCCTGTTTTGCTTTGTTTCATTAAGTTCTGACTCATTGACTCATTTTCTGGTTCCATTTAAAATAATTAAGTGCTCCTAAAGGAAGGAAAAAATGCTTTGGTTATAAGACCATTTTGGTTAACAGAATCATGTCTGATTTCCAAATCATACAATTTCAGGATTAAATAAGGCCTTAGATACAACCTACTATAAAACTTTACCTATCATGTGCATCTCCCTAGTGTCCCACAATACCGTGGGCGCCATGAGGACAGCGTTTTGCCATATGCTTGCTGCTTTGTCCCCTGGATGCCATCGTGATGATGCCTGGCACATAGTGGGTACTCATCAAATGTTTTTGGATGAATAAATGAAAATCTTCTTTTGGGAAATATAACATTCAAGTTCAGAAAATGTAAACAGAAATTCTTTGAGAAACTTTTGGCCCAAAGACACAAGCACAGAGATGTTCACAGCCTTTTTCTTGAAAAGCAAAATACTGTGGAGTGTCTGCTAATAGGACAATGGATGTGTGTTATATACTCGTTGGACAGGATCTTATGCACGGTGGTCAAAGCAGATGACTTGTGACACATTCAACATGGATCAGTCTCAGAAATATAATCTTGAGGAAGGAAAACTAAGAGAAGAGTAAGGAGGAATTATTCCATTACACAAAGATTAAAAATATGCCTAACTTATAACACATACACTTTGGGAAACATACATGTGCAAAAATGTAAACAAACGTTTGATTATAGTAAACCAGAAAGTAGGGTAATGTTTTCCTGCTGCCGATGGGCGTGAGCAAGTAGGTGTCACCTGAGGAGGCCTCCCAGGGGCTTCACGGCTGCACTTCAGTCCTTCCACTGGGTGTCGGGTGCACGTGGTGTTTGTTTGATCTTTCACTTTCCTTCATATGCCTGAAATGCTTCATAATACACACAAAACCCCAATGGATTGCAATGAAATTGAATAAAAAAAGATATTCTTTCCTAAAGAAAGTGACTATGAGGCTCAGGGAGGCAGACATGGCATATTGAGTAGATTCCCCAAAGACATAAAGTGTAAATTTTATAAGTAATATATGAAAAAGTAGTCAACATTGTCAATAATATCTTAGAATTCAACTAGTATAACTTAGTATTCAGTATTTTCCCCAAAATGTATTCATTCTAGTTATTGAAAACATCAGTAACCACCATGCTTAAGTCTTTTAAACTGCTTTTTGAAAGAAAACAACATGAAAATGTATACAGTAAAATGTAAAGATAGCTAGATGTGTGTGTAGGAAGGCTGAGTTTCTGATAAATTCACATAGAATTTGAGTTATAAAAGTTACCTGGTTAAAAGGTAAACTTCTACATTTTATAAATGCTTACACATTTAATAGTAAGTATTATAAAGTAATTGCAAATATTATTTCATTTAATCCTGTTAACAACTGTTACTGTCTCACTTTACAGAATAAATAATCGAGGTATAGAAGGTGGAGGGAAGTGACCTGTTTAAGGTCACATGTCCCAATAAGGATGTAGGCGCCATCGCAAACCAGATTGCCTGGTGTCAAAGTCTATGCGCTGACATTAATTTCCCACCCGTCTCTAATAGACATTCGGCAGTGTGGCAGAGAATCGTATTCTTAAAGCTCCTTCCATCGTGACCCCTTATAGTTCTGTGAGGAGGCGAACGCTGAATGCATGCTATGTGCCAGGCAGTTTGTCAGTGCTCTGCCACTGAATCTGCATGACACCCTTCGGAGGTAAATGCTGTTATTCTCCATGTTGCACAGATGAGAAAAACGAGGCACAGAGACTAGAAAGAAATATTCTGGCCCCTCATAATCAATCTTATGCCTTAGGCATCAGAGCTATTATCACATACAGGAACAAAACAAAAAAATTTGAAAAAGAAACCCAAATTGGGGGAAATAGAAATAGAAGAGGGTCTTACATGTGGAGTAGCAAGTGGGACAGAAGCAAGTGTTTCTGAGTGGTTTAAAAATATTACCGTAGCGCCCTGGTGGGTGTAGCTCAGTGGATTGAGTGCGGGCGGCGAACCAGGCCATCGCAGGTTCAATTCCCAGTCAGGGCACATGCCTGGGTTGCAGGCCATGTCCCCCAGCAACAGCACATTGATGTTATAAAAAATAAATATTACCGTAGAATGTGCTCATTTAAAACTCTAGCCTTCGAATTTTGATAGTGCATTTCCAGCTCAAGTTTGAGGGCATTGGGTCAAGGTGTTTCAATATATAATAGACAACCTCGGAGATGCCTACTCCCCATCGTCCCCTGGTGTTAAAGCACAGGTGCTGGAGGCAACCATAAGAATGCGACACTCGTGGACTGGGGGCTGCTCTGAACAGGTGTCCTCCATGCCTGGACCCAGCGCGCATGTGCGGCAGGCCAGGATACGACCTCCCACTGGGCGCTGTGTTTTGTGTCATCTCTGGTGCCAGGCCTTGTTTCCAGCCCTGAGACCTGGAAGTCACAGCTGTGAGACTTTAATGGGAAGTGCGACAGGAGCGCGGCTGCAGGATGAGCGGAACGAAGCCGCTGCGTTCCTGGTGTCCATGTCTGGTGCTTAGACGAGTATGGGCATGCGCTTACCCTGAACAGGCAGGCACCCCGGGTCCCCAGTCTCGCAGTTGCCAGCTGCCAGGTCTTCAGAGGGTGTCTGACACAAGCCAGCTCTGGAGTTTAGGGTGGGGGATGGAAGCAAGTAAGTACCAGTGCCCTTTGTTGAAGCCCCTTAGCGGGAGAACATCAAGTTGGCTGATGCCTTTCCCTTCCGCTCCAGGTTGAATAGAGTCTGGGCCTGGGCCGAGCCTGGGCCTGGAGGTGGGAGCAGGCAGGAAAACAAGCAACAAACCAGGGACCCCTCTCCAAGGACCTTGGTGTTGGGGGCCTCGAAGCTTACTCGGGCACAGTTCCGCAGAGTATTCCCCAGGGTTAGGGAACTGGTTTGGTCGTCCAAGCCCAGCAGTTCCCCAAGTACCTGCAGCCTGGGCCCTCTGGCAGCAGCTGTGCTGACATCTCACAGCCAGGACACGCGTGGAAGTACAGCGATCCTGCTTGCAAGATGCAGCCTTTTCCCTATCTCTGGCCTTCCCGCGGAGGGGCGGGCGGAGAGAGGCCGTCCCCACCCCAATAGCTCAATGGTGAGTGGGGACCCTGCAGCTGCTGGTCCTCAGGTACCCCGAGACAAGGGCCAGAATGATCTCGAGTGAGTGGTCAGTCTCTGGAACCTGCCAAAGTTCCCAGAAGCCTCACACAGTCCCTGGGACCCTCTGCACAACCTCCCTCTCATGTTCTGTAAATCTTATAGCTATCCCACATCCAATGCTTAATACTGTATTGTACACTTTAAAACATTTGTTAAACATCTCAATGTTAAATGTTCTTATCAGCATGCAATGATAAATTTTTGAAGAGGTACTTGACTTCCTCCTCTCCAATATCATGGTTCTAACATACTTGGAATCTTCCAACTAAAACACTATTCCTTGTGCGTAGTCAAATGTATGTATGTACTCCTATAGCACTGTGGTGACTTTCTTATGTTCCAGCCTGTGGAAGGTACAATTAAAGATTCCTTTGCACAAAACCAAATCTGGCTGAGAGGTACCCTGGAAACCAATGCATAGTACATGCTAGTGTGTAATTACAAAGACAAATTGGAATGACTGGGGAGAAGAAAGAGATTAGGACGGATGACGCCTTCTGGGAATGTGCCAAAGAAGACAAAGATTTGAACATGGTGTGTGTGGGGGGGGCGGGGCAGGGGGGATGTGTGCAGAAATTGATCCCAGCATTGGGGGGCAGGCCCTGGGAGAATGACCTGCATGGAGGGGTGACCTTAAGCACCATGTACTTGGTGACCATAAGGAGGAGTTTGGCCAGAGTGATTTTTTGGAGCTGTAGGGCAGACCTAGGTTCCTACTCATTCTTCCTGCTCTGCCAAAGCCTTTTTTTTCTATTACAATTTACATTCAATACTATTTTGTATTGGTTTCAGGTGTGCAGAATAGTGGTTATTCTCATGTGCTTTACAAAGTGGTCCTTCCCCACATTTCAGGTGCCCACCTGGCCCCCTACATAGTTAGAACAATATTATTGACCGTTCCCTATGCTGTGCTTTAGCTCCCTGTGACTATTGTGTGACTACCAATTTGTACTTCTTAATCCCTTCACTGTTTTTACCCAACCCACCCAGTCCCCTCCCCTCTGGCAACCATTATTCTGATCTCTATATCTATGAACCTATTTCTATTTTGCTTTGTTCATTTATTTTGATCTTTAGATTCCACATATAAGTGAAATCATATGACATTTGTCTTTCTTTGTCTGACTTACTTCATTTAGCATAATACCCTCTAGGTTCATCCATACTGTTAGAAATGGTAATATTTCACCATTTTTTATGGCCATTGTATATATGTACCACAGCTTTTTTATCCACTCATCTATTGAGGGCATTGGGTTGCGTCCATACCTTAACAGCCTTTTTTTTTTCTTTTGGTAAACATTTTTGCTGTTCATTTCTCTTAATAGTTGTAATCTCTGCCCACAATCAGTAGTAGCTTTACATAAAATAATAATTACCTGTACTTTATAGATTTTAAAGGGTCAAATGGCTTATCTTTATACTCTGCATTAATTCTTGATAAAAAAATAAATGTAACTAGTTGTTCAAGCTAAGCAGAAGCATTTTTTCATTATTCCTCTAGGAACTTGGCTTTATTTCCTCCCCAATATTTCCCCTCCGTATTCCTTATGGTAAAGCTGTGAAGAGATACAAGATAGAGTAGGTTACTGCTTTGGAATAGCCTTTGGTCAATTGTGGAAATATATACATAAATAGATAAATTGTAAAGCAACATATATGTGTGTGTACATATATACATATATGTGTGTATATATATATATATGCATGTACACACACATGGTACAGTATAGATTGAAATGTATAAATGGCAAGGGAAAGTGAAATAAATAAATAAGAGAGAGAAATGGATTTCTGGATGCCCAAACTGAGTTTAGCATATGGCTTTCTTTTCTATAACATCCATGTGGAGTCTGGCAATTTGGCAGGTCAGAGGTAACAACAAAGTGTTTAGGATGGAGTTTCCGCCCTGCGTCAGAGCAGTAAAATCAATAATCTGACTTAGAGTTCAGCTGTTTTGTTTTGTTTCACAGCTCTAGAGGCACAAAACAAACCAGCCGAAGCAGGGTTTTCAGGGTACCAATCAATAGTGTGGCAAACAGGTGTACTGTCCCAGCAACCAGAGCTGCCTGCTACACATCAACCTGCCCTCACAGGACACCTGTCTCCAATTCTCCCTAGCCACCCAAGGTCAGCCAGTCCACAGGCTGTAATGTTGGCCATACTTTTATATTTCCAATTATAAGATGTTGTCCATTTTATTCTTTGTTTGCTGCAAGGATTTTTTTTTAGGGAAATATAAGGAACACTATAACATAATGTGCTAGTCCCATCACTATTTGAGAAACTTTTCTGTTGAATAGATTAGTGGATCTCAAAGTGTGGTTTCTGAATGAGCTGCACCTTCTCAGCTAAAAATGATGTTCGGGCTTGTCACTTACAGATTTTGCTTTTCATTCAGAAGAACACATTTCAACCAAGTCCTCTACCGCTTTGTAACAAGAATTGCCTTTCCTCTAGTTCCCAATAGCACGCTCCTCATTTCCGTCTGAAACTTCACATCTTTAACATGCTTATTTCTAGTCCTGTTCCGTTCATGACAATGTATGTGTTCTCCTATATTATAGAAGCTTTCTCTACAGCTCTCCATTGCTCCTTCTGGGCTCTCATCGGAATCTCCTTAAATGCCTGTGTTTTCACTAATAAAATCTTCAAAGCCACATGGGCTTTGCCCCTAATGTACCTCAAAAACTCTTCCAGCCTCTACTCATTGCCCAGTTCCAGAGCTGCTTCCACATTTTCAGGCATTTGTCACTGGAGCATGCCACCTCCTCATGCTAAAAATCTATATTAGTTACCTAGTGCTGCTGTAACAAAATACCACAAACTGGGTGGTTTAAAGTACTTATTGTCTCACTGTTCTGGAGGCCAGAAGTCTGGAACCCAGGTGGTTCCTTCTGAGAGCTGTGAAGGCAATGTGTTCTGGTCTCATTCCCAGCCTCTGGTAGTTTGGGGCAGCCGTGGGCATTCCTTGGCTGCTGAGTGCACCACTTCAGCCTCCACATTCACCCGGCATTCTCCCTGGGTCTCTTCTCACAGTCTCTCCTCTGCGCATATCTGTGTCTCTGTTCAAACTCACCCTTTACATAAGGACACAATTTATATAATGTTGGATTAGGGCTCACTTTAATTGGATTACAGGGTTTATCTTAATTTGACTACATTGCAAAGACACTTTCTGAGTAAAGCCACATTCTGGAGTGCTGGAAGTTAGGACTTCAACATATATTTTGGGGGAGATACAATTCAACCCATAACAACATCATTATATGAGTAAAGCAACAAATCTGCATCAAATTTTGCATTAAACTTGAGCCTTCCTCTGCAGAAACTATTCAGATGATTCAGAAGGCCGCAGCTATGGGTACCTGGTGATTGGCAGCTTCATCAGGACTACGGATCCACTCATGCATCTCCTCTCACACACAGTTTTTGGTGAAACATTAAATCATTCAGGTGAGTCAGCCCTCTACAGCCCAGATTTGGTGCCCTGTGACTTCTGGCTTCTCCCAAAACTAGTATCACCTTTGAAAGGGAAGAGATTTCAGACCATTGAAGAGATTTAAGAAAATACAACAGGGCAGCTCATAGTGATTGGGAGAACTGTGTGAGGTCCTAAGGTGCCTATTTTAAAGGGGCGTGAGGTGTCATCATCCTATGTACAGTGTTTCTTGTATCTTGTATCATCTTTAATAAATGTCTCTATTTTTCATAGTTTATGGCTGGATATATTCTGAACAGACCTCTTATGTTACAAGTCAAAAAGTACAATCAATACTTTATATGATTTCATGTCTTTTAAAGGAGCTGAGAGAAGAAAAGATAACTAGTGTATATTTATAGAGTTTGCTATATTAATCTTAAATTCCATTTTTTGTTCTCTTCCTTTGTTTCCATAGATTCAAGTTAAACTAGAGTCATTTCCTTAGCTCAATACAGCTTTGCTCCCATCTACCCCTCGGTGTTATTATTGTGAAATACATTGCATTCCTATGTGTTATAGGCACAACAATACAATTATATACTCATTTATGTATGCAATTGCTTTCTTTAAAAAATAGACAATTTTTAGAGCAGTTCTAGGTTCACAGCAATACTGACTAGAAAGTGCGGAGATTACCTATGTGCCTCCTGACTTCACACAGGCACAGCCTCGCCTGCACCAGCATCCTGCACCAGGGCGGTATGCTCGCTACAATCCATGAGACCTACGTTGATGCATCATTATCAATCAAAGTCTATCTTGTTTCTTAGTTCTTTCTGGTGTTGCACATTCTATGGCTTCTGACAAATGTGTAATGACATGTATCCACCCCTACAGTTCAACAATCCTGTGTGCTCCACCTGTCCGTGCCTTTTCTCTCCTAAATCCTGACAACCACTGTTTCCATGGTTTGACTTTTCCAGAATGTCATGTAATTGGAATCATACAGCAGGCAGCCTCTTCAGATTGGCTTCTTACACTTAGTAGCAAGCATTTAAGTTTCCTCCATGTCTTTTCATGGCTTGCCACCTCATTTCTTTTTAGTGCTGAACAGTTTTCCATTGTCTGGATGGACCACAGTTTATCCATTCATTTACTGAAGGACACCTTGTTGTACCCGAGTTTTGGGAACTGTGAATAAAGCTTCTATAAGCATTTGTATGTACCTTCTTTAAATACCTACGTGCAGGTTTTTGTGTGATTGTAAGTTTTCAACTCATTGGGTAAACATCAAGGAACACCACTGAGGGATTTTGTGGTGAGATATGTTTAGTTTCATGGGAGACTGCCGGACTGTCTTCCAAAGGGGCTCGACCATTTTTCATTCTCATCAGCAATGAAAGAGAGTTCTTGTTTCTCCACATCCTCTGTCGGGTTTGGTGTTGTCAGTGTTTTTTTTTTCTATTCTAATACACGTGTAGTAGCTATAATTGCTTTTAAATCAGTTAAGAAGAAACATTTAGATTATTTTTATAATCACGGTTACATTAACCAGCCCTCTTTGTTTTCCAGTGTGGATTCAAGTTTCTGCCCAAAGTTATTTGCCTTCAGTATTAAAAACTCCTTTAGTATTTCTACTAAAATAGGTCTGTTAGCAACTAATTCACTCAGTTTTGATTTATCTGAGAGTGTCTTTATTTTGTCATTATTTTGGAAAGATAGTTTGCTGGATATAGATTTTTGGTGAACAGTTTGTTTTTTTTAATTTCAACACTTTGAATATTTCATTTCATAGCTTTCTAGTCTCTATTGTTTATGGTGAAAAGCCAGTTATTGATCTTAACTGCATCTTTGTATGATGTGTGACAAGCCTTCTTGTTCTTGCTGCTTTCATGATTGTCTCTTTGTTTTTAGTGCTCATCATTTTTGTTATGATGTCTGGTCATAGGTCTCTTTGTGTTTATCCAATTTAATTCAACTTATTCATTGAACTTCATGGATGTATGTATTAATGTTTCAGTGTCTTTTGGGAGATTTTTTAGATGTTATATCTTCAGATATTTTTTCAGCACTGTTTTATATTTTAATCCTCCTAACTATCCATGGACAAGCCACATATATAGCTATGAAAAGCTGTACATCAACTAATGGCATAAACCATATAGGAAGACTGCTGATTAAGTCTTCAAGCAATATGTCATTCTAGATAGCCAAGACTTTCAAATAGCTTAAATCACTACTGTTTAAAAACTTTAATCATTGTGCATGTGAAATGTTCTCGAATGTATTATATGATTCCAAACTTTATGAAATGGATCATACTAAACTTGATTAACTTTAGGTGTAAAGGTTATCGTTTTTAATAAAAATTGTTGTGGAATGCTATGACACACGGATATTCTTCTGGAAGGGGGAATGGGTCTTCGTCCTTCTACAAGATAACTCTAGACAGTGTGGTGCTTTGTGGCCCTACACATACAGCCTTCGAATATGCCACAGAGACATCTGTTTGGCTTATCAAGGGCTGAGACAATTTGAACATGTCGTGTGTATTAAAATTGGGAAGATTTATGTAAAATCTAAATTAACTTCTTTTTAAAAAATCGGAAGATCTGGGTAGCACTTAGCTTTAACTTCCATGTGACCACAGCTGGCTGATCTGGGCAGCAGCTGTCGCTGTTACAGGGGTCGCGTGTTCTCTGCTTTGACACAGTCTTCGCTCCTCCTCACTGAGAATACAGGTTTCCTTCGCTCACTTACCCGCCCTGCTCACCCTTTTCTGTAAGTGTCGGTTTTTGAATTATGACATCCTATTGCAATTGAACATGGAATCCAGACAGCTACAGTTCTTTAAAAGCTACAAAAAGAGTTAATAATTTCTAAGTGAGACCTGAAAACTTTTCTTTTGAGTATATACATTTTACTAAATGGACTGTGTGTCATTTCATTTGGCCACTCAGAGGCCTTTAAAAAATTAATTTAAAACCTTTTCTTATTGCAAACTAGTTTCAGATCAATGAGATTTCTAGATAGCTGAGTCCTTTAAAAGTGATGTGCCAGTGGAAGGTTTTGACTGGTACCTTTCAAACTATAAATGCTATAGATAAAGTGGATATAGTTTGTTCACTATATTCTGAAATTTAAAAAAGGACATCTTGACATGTAAGAGTAATACATTTATAGTAATAAGATAGCTCACAGCAGTCACTTCATTTAGCAAATGGAATTATGGCCCTTTCTGCCTCCCTTCTTCTTTCACTATTATTTAGGGCCCAAATCTTCTTGCTAAACTAATTCAATAGCTTCTTAATTGTTCTACCTACCTCTGGCTTTCCTTTGTCAAGCTGTTTTGAATGCTTTGGTGGAGTGATACTGCTAAACCAAAACTTCAATGGAGATTACTCATGCTGCATTCTGTGGCTCCACACCATCCGTAGCTGTAATTGCGACTCCTTAATGTGACCTACAAGACACTATGCCATTCCCTTTCAACTTCATCTGCTAGTGAGAGGAAAAAGAGACCTTCAAGTAAGTTTTCTACTCTTTTTTGAAACTGTTTTATTCACTAACTTTCCGTTAGTGCTCCAGGAAGGTCGATCTGAATTTTGAAGGGCAGGTGTTTTGAGTCATTTTTATGGCATTATTCCTAAGTAAAAAAATTCTTCTGTATTAATCAACAGGAACATTTCAGACAGAGATATATTTTCAAGTGTCTTATCTAGCTAAGGATCTACTGTTACATTTTTAAATCACCTAATTATTTGTTATTCGTGAACGTTTCATTGCATTCATCACCCGTATTTTATGTTAAAGAAAGCGAGAATGAAGATGCTTCTAGGTGTTTACAAGCTCATTTGTCTGGAGGCTATTATAGGATTTTACACAAAGTTGTTAAATGCCTTGGAAAATAAGATTAAAATTTAAATGACTTTTAAAATTGAGAGAGGCAATTTAGAATTATCTGTGAGAAAGGAAATGTTCAATCGGAATCAGTGTAGTAAAGATATCTTGTGATAAAACCAAACCATATAATATGTACTGAAAAGCAAGTAGCTCCGGAAGGGCAGGGCACAGATCTAGCTTCCTGAACTGGTTATGAGGTGTTGGCTGGGATTAATGTCTCTCTTACTCTATCACTCCTTCTAACATTCCCCTTGACTTTAGCTACAAGGTCAGTTGGTCAGGGTTACTTGCTTGCAATTATCTTGTGTACAGTAGCTATAGTTTCCCATTAGTCTTTGTCATCAGGCAATGTGGTGTAAGAAGAGCCCTTGGCTTTCACCTATACTGTGCCTAGCTCTGATATGTGGATCACCACTGGAATCTGTCCGTGGAGAAAGTAACATAAGCAAAGTAGATTGAGTAGAGAATATTAACTGGGAAAGGCATGCTCTGAAGCCCTGTCAGACCTTGTCCCACAGTGGCTCTGAGGATGAGTTAGTGCCTGGTTATAAATAAGTTATATACTAAGTTACATTGTCTGTGTACATGTGTGTATAAAAGTATACTACTGTTTCTGACAGGTAGAAGGTAGCTTTTATTCAAAATGTTTATTCAAAAGGGGAAATATACATATTATGTGTGTTTGTAATTACACATCAGTTGCTGGGCAATGTGTTAAAATGTGGCGGTGTCTTACTCTGTTCAGGCTGTTACAACAAAAACACCATAGACTGGGTGGCTTATAAACAACATACATTTGTGAGAGTAACGTGTGCCACATGGTTGAATATAAGATGTAGCTTTGTGATAAAAACTCTTAACAAAGTTCTCTAATTAATGTCATTGTAGGTTTCTGTTCACTCTTATAGTAGGAAAGAATTGACAGTGGCTTTTTGTGGCTCTTCTTTTCAAAATAGGTTTTACTACAGGGCAGGGAGCCAATGTTGAAGTATCATTGATCGCTGAGACTGCCATTCAAACTTCACAATTAGTGAATGCTGTTAGAGCATCTACCTTGAAGCAGACTCAGCCAGGGGTGTCCAAGCTACGGCCCATGGGCCACTGCAGCCCAGGATGGCTACAAATGCAGCCCAACATAAAATTGTAAATTTACTTAAAACATTATGAATTTTTTTGTGATTATGTATTGCAATATATTTCATGTATAGCTCATGACAACTCTTCTTCTTCCAGTGTGGTGCAGAGATGCCGAAAGGTTGGGCACCCCTGCTACCATCTGGACCGCACAAGCCTCCATTCTGACATGTTGCATACAGTGGTCTTACAGATTCCCAAACATTAGTGTTATTTCAGAGCCCGTATCCAATAATCCTTAAAAGAGGGTTGAATGTTTCCCTTGTTCTAAGACACAATTATAAAGACACGGATAAAATGGCCACACATTGTCTTGGAGAAGGCTAGGAGGAAGATTCCAGTGTACAAAACAGTGCTGGTTCCTGTCTTCTCTCAGTTGGCGCCCAGCTGCCCTTCACTGAAAGGCCTCTGTGACTGTGAATTGCCTCAGGGCTTAGAATGGTTTGAGAGGCAATGACATAAGCAGGGTAACTTGATCCTTCAGCTGTCCACTAGGTCTGCTTTAAAAAATAACAACATATTAAATATGACCTTGGTGATTGCTTATGGATTTCATTCCTGGAGCTTCCCATTTTAGCCAGATTCAGAGATCTTGTGTCTAAATGTTTGCTGTCATCTGTTACTGTACCTGTCCCACTGCCCATTATGTTGATGAAGCCACATGGTTTTAATCATTCTGGGCGTGTGTGCAACTGGCCGATGTCGGAAAATCCGTTTCATTCTGCATTTCCTGAATAGATAACTGGTCTAAATATCACAGCTAATAATTAACATTTAAAAAGACTGGTGTATTCTCCCCGATGTCTTTCTACAACAAAAATGAATGGAGATTGATTTGGGTTCTAATGGGCCAGGAATAAAGGGCAAATGGGGGAACTGCCCAATAAATCTAGCATTTCAGTCTGTGAAATAATTGAATACCTTCTACACTGTAAAAAAATAATTTCCGGCCTGTCGCTTGGCATGACCCAGTACCAGGCAAGATAAAAGAGTCAGACTCCATGTCTTAGCTGGCACGCTGATTACAGTGCTGAGTGCCCACGTCAGTGTTAACGAATTCGGCTCCACCTACTCAAGATTATACTTGGATTAAAATCAATCCAAAATAGCCGAGATCGTTTAAAAACATTATCACAAATACTCTCTAGATTAAAAATAAAAACAAAATCAAAACCGCATCAGTTAGCGGAGTCCTCCAGTTTCTTCTAGGCCGGAGGCCCCTCCTCCTCCCTGTGTCTGCACGGTCCTTGCCGTGCCCTGTTGAGAGAGCGCGCAGTGCACTGAAACACAGTGGAAGGAGGGCCGTGAGTGGGATTTGCACGTGCATTCCCTCTGAAAGACTGCCAAGATAACTTTAGGCGAAGAGAGCGCTGTGGTGTTTCTGAGAAATTTGTTTTTGACGTTCTCCATTTCTTCTAATTCTCTTTAGATGTAGTGTTAAAATTGTTAGTACCTTTCTTCTCCTGATTAGTGCTCACATGTTTACAGGAGGGATTGTGCTAGTTTGCCTGGGAACAATTTGGAGACCTACAGCATTGGTTTTTGTGTTTGGTTTTCTAGAACCTCAGACTCACAGTTGGTAAGAGACTTGCAAATTATGATAAAACTCTGAGTTCTGTTCTGTGCCTTGATGGGATGGTTTTAAGATCAGAACTTCTCATTTTCTTTAAGTTCCTTTAAGTTGTTCATAGCCACCATTTTCCCCAGCAGTCTAAAATCTCCTTGCGCACTTTATTTTGGTTAAGGGTAGCAGCTGGGCTGCCACAACTTCACACTCAGTGAGTTCATTGACTGAGATGAGTGTACTTGATATCTTATTTAGTTGTTTTGCCACTTTGTAGCAATGGCTACTAGTTCTTCATGGAATGCAAAGTGGGTATTTACTTCCATCCACCTCAGCCCAATAAGTAAATTCAAATCCTACATACAGCCCCAAGGTTCTTTTGCCAGAATTGTACACTGGTACCAATTTCTCTAGACTCTGGTTTCCTTCACTTGTCAAGAATAGAAATCAATTCTGGCTAACTTGGGCAAAAAGTAATTTATTCAAAGCATGCTTGTTTATTCATAGAATAAGAAGGAAATCTGAGCCACAGGGCAGGCCAGGCGATCGAATGGCAGAGATTTTTAAACTATGCCTAGAGCACTTCCTTGAGTTCACTTGACTCCAGCTGTTTTCGGTCCTAACGAATCTTTGTTCAGGGTTCAGATTGGCCTTAACTGAGTCACACCCTTGCCTTGTGATGGTGCAGGAGGAGTGGGAGGAGATTGGTCCTGGAAGGGGCGGCCCCTCCCTACATGTGGTGTGGGGACAGGGCGTGTCTCCAAATGAGGGCTTTGAGGCAGACCGAATGACCCACCCAGATCACCCATTCACAAATAAATGATTTGGTCACTCCAATAGTTCTCCTGCTCCTCCTCCTCCTTCTTCTTTAAAGCAGGCCACAATGGTTTTAGAAGGTAACTTTCTTGTTATCAGCCGTGTTTATTTCCTAAATTGGGCAGAAGAGCTAGAAAAATAGCATCCATGATTATGTAAAAATTACAAAATAATTTTAATTAATAATATTGTTATTAAAATTATATAATCACATAAAGAAATGTGTGGTTCAACTTGCTTCTATAATCTTATGGGATGATGGAATAAGGTAAGTGAAAGAAACAAAAGCAAACATTCTTGAATTACAGGGGAAAGATAATTGTTATACATATCAAAAAATTCCTCAGATTATTAATGGGGAAGAAAGAAGCTGCTCAGCATGCATGTATTGAAAATAATAATGATCTCAACATGAGTCTCAAAGGCATATAATTAGTTTATGGCGAAAAATGATTTTGACCAGTAGCTTTCAGCTCTGGCTGTGTATTAGAATCATCTTTTTAAAAGCACTAAAGCTTCATCACCACTTCCAGAAATTTGCTTGTGGGGCCCTGTAGGACTGCTATGATGCACAGCGCCACGGGACTCCATTCACATCAAAGTCATTCACACGGCGCCCCTTGGAGCTGTGCAGGGCAGTCTGTGCAGCTAGAAGCAGTGGCTGGACCATCAGCATTTTTTAAGAGCTCTCCAGGGTTGGGTGTGTGTGTGTGTGTGTGTGTGTGTGTGTGTGTGTTTTAAACGCTTAGCCAGACTTGCAACCTCTGAGTCAGGTAGTCCCTTGTCTCTTACCCATATACCCACTTTACGGTGCCTTTTTGTGGTTGCTCGTCTGAGGTTCTCTTTATGTTAAGTGTGATCTCCCCTGTCTACAATGGATGGCTGGAACTGGGAGTATCAAGCACACAGAATTATTTGCTTCAGGCTGAACCTCATGCAGATGGCTTTGAGCCTTGCATCTGGTTCCAGGGCAGGTGTACGAAGTACTATTTTTAGGGCATGCCTGGTAACACTGAACTATACAAATCTCTGAGTGGTAAATAACTAACTTGGATTTATCTGCAGTAATAATATTTGGTAGAAGAAGTTATTAGTGCACAGTTAATCCCTCTGTGTCTAGAACAGCAATTTTCAACTGGTGCAACACAAGATATTTAAAACATGCAGTACCTGACTATTTCGTCAGGGACACTGGCCTCTTTTCCCTTAGATTGTCAAATAAAAAAATGACAACAGCCAACACAACAATAGCCATTCAGTGTGAATGAATCAAAATTACATCTCTTTTTTGTCATATTGACAAAACATATATTTTTGGTATGCTACAGAGTTTTAGTATTTAGTTTATGTGTGCCATAAGATGAAAAAGGTTGAAAATAGCTGGTATAGATGAATGCTTATTACCAAATTATCTTCCTATTTACTTTCTTTTCTTCCTTTGTGAGGGAGAGGGTAGTTAGATTGGTACAGGTACATTAACTTAGAAGAGAAAGAAAGCATGAAAAAGCTCAGGTTTTACATAACGAAATGTTAAAAAGTGATTATAAGATTATTTTCAAATTTATCTTTTGAAGTACGTCTTCTATATAATTTATTAGAAATAAATGATTAAAAGAGGTGAAAACATTGGAATAAATTCCCAGTCTAGGAATAAATTATGTAAGTCATAACTTGGTCATGTCAACTTATTCCAAAAGTCACACTTTTATTTTTAATTTATAAATATTTCTTTTTATGGATTGGGATGTTTGTGTAACTCTTGAACTTTCTGGAAAATGTTCCAGTTGCTGAGACTTGGATTTTTCTCAAATAGGATTTGTTCATGTTGATTGGTGCTGCCTTTGGCTTTACTTGGCTTATACTGAATCCTTTAAAAAAAAAATCTATGGAAACTTTATTTAAAAATGCAGAGACAGCTGGCAGATGCAATCACCATTTTCAAATATTAAATCCTTATGTGTCTTGCTTTATAGAGGACCAAGTGTAAAAATGTGGAAAGCTCTCCATTTGTGAGGGGCTCAAGTCTCTCTCGTCTGAGGTACAAATGAAGATATTGGTGTTAGTTAAATTCAAAAGAAAGTAGCCTTGACCACTGTGACGATAGTCTATGTGTGGTGTGTAGGACTGGCTGAGTGTACAGCAGGACTGAGACAGCTTTCTGCCTGTCTCTGGGAATGTCTAGAAGTCTGGTACCAGTAAGGAAAGATAAGAATAATATATCCTAGTTAGAGACTTATAATGTGATGTTGAATGTAAAAAAAAACAAACAAAAAAAACAAACCTGGAGGCATGGGGGCTGGCTTGTCTAGTCCCTCGAAGAATGTATGAATTGGAGGTTTATACCTGGTGTGATCTTTGCACAGTGTGGCTTAGCTATGTGACCAGCAGGCTATACAGGATCCCACTGTAAACCTGCACCTAAGCTCCCCTGAAATCAAGTCATATCTTGTGTTAATGTCGAAGGGCTCCCAGAGGGCTGCGCCTGTCAGTCTCTGAACCCTCGGTGACTGCTTAGGCGCTGTGGCCCTACTGTAGCATATCTTTTACCTTGATTGAAGCCTCGCGTGAATACACTCTACAGAGTGAGGGGGAGGAAGAAACTTTCATCTCCCCCTTTTCGGTTCTTTCAGCCAGTCTGATAATCAGATAGACATGAGACAGCTTCTCAAGAGACAATAACCAAATTTAATTACATTCGTGTGTATGGGAATCCTGTTTGCACGAGAGAGGCAGAGACCTGATGTGAGAGACTGGGAGACAGAAGGAGAAATTTAGGTATTTGTGACATTCTGAACTCAAGGTGAGGTGCTATGGGCTTCAGACAGGAGGAAGGTCATGGGCAGGGCAATAGGAAGAGCAAATGTTCAGTAGTTAGAAGTATGCTCTGCATTATAGATAGGTCATAAAAAGTTATTTCTGATGATAACTCTTATTTGAGGCAAGCCTCCCTAATTTAAATTCATTAAGGGAGAGGTAAAAGTTTCTCATGAGATTTCATGCTCTGGATTGCCTTCAGCTCAAAATAATTAATGTTCCTGAGTGGCGTATGTTGGGGAGGCCTGTTCCAAAACCCCTCAAGAGTCTTGTGCATCCTTTCAATATGTGACCATGACTGACATAAAGACTGTTTGCACTTTGTTCTACTTATTAGGGTGTCATGAATGAATAAACGAAACTGTGCCTAAATGTAAATTATAATCTAGTATACTTGTATAAACACTAATCTTAATTTGAATGTGTGGTTTTAAATCTGCATTTAACTCTTTGTATACTACTTGTTTCTCATTTTTTTCTTTTTAGATTATGTCGCTGCCTATCAAAAGCATCTTAAAATTTCTGAACTACTCAGTGTTTGTTTTGTGTGAAAAAAGACAAATGGAGTATAATATAAAGTGTCGGTAACTTTCAGAAAGTTTGTTCAGATGATTTTCATATGGTAATAGATTGAGACTCTTGGTCAAATTATAACCCACTTGTTTAGCCTTTAAATCAACCTTAATAGGTTCCTGATTCAGTAATTTCCTTTTCATACTATAATGAAAATAATGAAATAAGACAGTTTGGGGGGGGCAATATTCTTATAATGAACTTGGCCTTAACATGCTAACAAAGACAACAATTTATGTCAATGTTACCTTTTAACTTGTATTTCGAACTTCTGCAGCTGTCTATATTCTGTGCTAAAATTTTAGTAATTAATTATGTAATTAATTTTTAGTGCCATGCATGCCTTTGTGCTATGAAATATTTTTAATATTTTTGCAGTAGTACAGTTTAATCCTTATTTCCAATGGAGTTATTTCTGTTTAATTTTTAAATTTGAATTTTAGTTAAAGGAACAATGTACTTCCCTTTCTATTTCATTTAGTCATGTGCTACTGGACATATTTTAATAGCATTATACTTGTAAATCTTGGTTGAACTTTGTCACTAATATTGGAAAAACTATAGAATAGATAGATTCTAAAGAAGAGTACATTTTTAAATAGGATACTAAAATTTCTCACTTATTTAGACATTTTGAATAAACTCTTCAAGATTAAATGTTATTAAACATTTGGAAATATTGCAATTTTTTGTCTGCAATAGTTTTCCCTTGAATTGTTTCATACCTTAAAGAAATATGTCAACAGTCCTGCTTTACTGTGCTCCTGGCTGTGTGATGGTGGCCAGAGAGTTTAGGGTCCATGAGGCACTCTGTTAGCTGTGAACAATATGAGGGAAGACGGAGGTTCCTGTCTTGTTTTTATCTGACAATCCATGGGTGTCCTTCCTTGATTATGTAATACATTCAAATATTTCTGAAGTTTAAATTAGCCAAATATTTCAAATATTTGAACAGAAACTGCTACTAAAAGGAAACAATTATAATTAATAATAATCATTTTTTAAGATTAAGATATCATTTGTAATTTAAACTTCACTCCCAACATTTTTTGCTAACATATGAAGAGCTTTCATTTAATGGGAGTATAAATAGTTACTTTTGAAGTCACTGTACATATTTTGACCTTGGTCTATATTTCTCAGACTATAAAGTGTGACTCAGAGAAGGAGTTATGTGTGTGGGAGACTGTTTCCATAGAGCTGAGGCGGAGAGGAGCACTACATTGGCATACTGAGGAAGTTCAATCTGAGAAAATGATCCCACTGCTGCTTCTGTAGGAAGGCCCTTCGGGGAAATATTTAATTGTCAGTGACAGAAATCCAACATGTACCAGCCTAAGCGAAACATGGAAATTTTTTTAAGCAGCACAGCAGCTGGCTCAGAGAAAGGAAGGAAACCTTGCAGGAACCTAGATCTCAGCAATGTGAAGTGAGAACTGAAATGTGGCTTTCATTATTGTTCTTATTTTCCTTCTGTCTGTGGACTTCTCCACATGGCCAGGCTCATGATCCAGAAGGACAGGCTCATTCCAGCCAGTTCCTGGGGAAGGCTGCTGACAGATCCAGTTGAGTCATACGATTTAGTCTTAGGATGGCTCTGTGCAGTAACATGGACTAACCATGGGACGAGGAGGTGGTAGGGGGCAGGTTGGCTGTCTCCACAAGATCAATATGCTTGGCACAGGGAAGAGAAGTTATTACCAAAGAAAAGAGTAGCTATTACCAGAAGTCGGCAGAACGTGGTTTTAGATGGAAGAAGCCATCATGTGGCAAATTTTGCATGGACTCAACATAGGTGCAATGTGGAAAATAATTCCAAATTAACTTAATTTCCTTACCGATAGGGTTCACCGGGTAACAAAGTAGGGAGTGGCTCTGATAAATCTGTATTTCATCCAATTACTTGGCAAATCCCACAATATCCTTGTCAATAAACTTGTATTACAGACTTAATGACAATGTTTTTTGATGAATTATTAATTTGAATAATCTGATGTCAGTCTGGAGTGAGGTCTCTGGTAGTATTTTCTAAAAGCCAGTCTTTGCATAGTGAAACTTTGCTTTTTAAAGTGTTTTGAATGAAGACCACAAGCATACCTGTGGCTAGGTGCTGTTCCAGCCTCTGCTGATATAACATACCAGGCAAATTGCCCACCTCAAGGAGCTCACTGTTAGGGAAGACACATACTAAAACTAATGACTTCCTTAAAATGTTATTTTTAAGGTATGATAGCCTAAGTTGGGGGATGTAGTAGAGGAATTCTCCGAGGTGGCGGCATGTGAGCAGTCTGGAAGTGGTCATTTTGGAAGGACAGGAGGAAAACATGCTAAGCAGAACATTGCATAGGCAGTGAAGTGGGAACGGCATCACACATTTAGACATCAGCAAGTAGTTCTAAACATTCAAATATCTATTAAAATGGAAGTGGAATATGAATTAAAATCTGTGTGTTCTGGAGCAAGAATCTGGAGGCATAAAGGGAGATGTGGCTGAAGGGTCTTGATCAGATCCTGAAATGGCTGTGTGAGAGCAAGAGGAAGCTCATTACTTGTTGACCGGGGTAGCCACACATGTTCAAGAAATCCTTGGGACCACTTGCAGTTAAAAATAAAAGAGTAAAGTCATCTTTATGCTACTGTAATGATTGAACTCAACTATAACCTGTGAAGAAGGGCTTCCTAACACAGCTACATGGAGACAGATAGCAGAGAGGGGAAGTCATACTTTGGCAGATGTCCAAAAGTAGTTTGCATAACCTCAGGGAATATATCAACAATGTTTGCTTTGAAATAGCCAAGTCCTGGAATGTGGGAGGGCTACAAGAATATCTTTGAACTCTACCGACACTCCCATAGCTGATGAGGCAGATCAATGAGGAGGTATGCAGCTAGACCCTTTTCATCCTCCCTGCTCCCCTGGATTTAACTACTTGTTCAACAGATTGGAGCACAAAAAGGTGAGAGGCGCAACTAGAGATGCTGACCCACTGCTAAACAATAGCACACACATGCACACACAGAGACGCACATGTGCCTTCACTTAGGGTCAGGGAGACATTCTGTTAAGTGCTGAGTCATAGCCTTGGGAGGTGTATTCAAGAGTCTGGACACAAACAAAAATCCAAGTCCCTCTGACCCATCTCCTCCCATCACCCTTCCCCTAAATAGCCTTCAGCCAAAAGCTAGAAAATATCAGTCTGCATTCGAAGACTTGCTTCAAACCAATATGATGTAGTGTTTATGTTACTTAGTTATATGATGCTCAATCTTGCTAGCAGATTCCATCTAGAGGCTCTTTCTTCTTTGCTGGCTTTGAGAAAGCAAGCTGCCAGGAATCCTGCCTCCACAAGGAAGAATTCTATCAACAACCTGAGGGAGCTCAGAGGCAGGCCCTTTCCCCGCCAGGCCATTCATATCTCGATTAGTTTTGTGAGTCACCGGCAGGAGGATCTAGTTAAGTCAAGCTTGGATTCCTGACCCACAGAAACTGTGAGATTGAAAAATGTGCTTTTTAAGCTGTTAGATTGGTTATACTTCGTTACACAACAGCAGACAACAAATACAAATATATACCCAATTACTGATTTCTGAAGTTTATATTCTCATGGGCGACCTAGACAAATAAACCAGTACTTGAAATGAAGTATGGTAAAAGTCATCCTGGTGAAAGTTTAGAAGTTTGTTCACAGAGAAATAAACGTAATTCATTACTACTGATATCAGGAGAGAAACAGCTTTCGGACCCCAGCAGAAGGTGGGGGAGGTAAAAGAGCCGATCAAGGAAAGCTTTGTGATCCTTCCTTGCTCAGGAGCCCTGCTTAGGTTGGAGCAAAAAAAGGAACAGAGATGTGTTTGAAGTATAGCAGTAGTGGAATCTAATCTGCACATTACATTGCTCACTCCAGTGACTGAGCAATTTAGATTTTTTTTGAGAAATTTAGATATTTAGCCCTGGCTGGCGTAGCTCAGTGGATTGAGCACGGGCTGCGAACCAGGCATCGCAGCTTCGATTCCCAGTCAGGGCACATGCCTAGGTTGCAGGCCATGTCCCCCAGCAACCGCACATTGATGTTTCTCTCTCTCTCTCTCCCTCTCCCTTCCCTCTCAAAAAATAAATAAATAAAATCTTAAAAAAAAAAGAAATTTAGATATTTAACAGAAAGATTGAACTTGGGGATAAGAACACAATTAAATGGAAAAGCTGAGGGTTAGAATTAACCATACGGCAGTAAAAATAGGAAGTGGAGAGCAGAGGCTACAAACGTATCTGAAAGTATCATGAATACAGATCTCTTTGGCCGTGGTGACTCACTGAATTTGGGAGACTGGAGAAGAGAGAAACACACTGAGTTGCTAAATTATATAACAGAAGGTAAGAGATAATGCAAACAATAATTTTAATAGGTAAAATAACTCTCATACAAATATAAAATATGCACATGTCAAAGACTTGATTCCACTTACTAGCTCACTTCACTTACTAACTTCTTAGATAAACAGTGAGCAGTTACTGGTTCAAAAGGTAAACTGAAGACAGGTAATCAAAATGCTGAAGTCAATTTGCTAAGATATTCAAAATGTACAATAACCTTCAGGACAATAAAATGTAATATTTGGCATAATTGGACTGGAAATCAAACTGGTCAAAATTAATTTTTAATTCTATGAACAAAAATAATTAATCTCAGTTTTATTCAAGTTTTAAAGTTGCAAAATAACCAAAGACAAGGGTACATGCAAACGTTCAGTCTCAGCATTCCATTGAAAGTACATCCAGTAATCTTTCACCCACTCCAGTTTTTCAAAATTTTCCCAGACGATGGTGCCAAAAATGAATCCAGGCAAAAAGTGAGTTCAGAAAGGAACACAGGACAGAGAAAACTCAGCCTGTCATTGTGAAAGAGAAAAGCTTTCTTTTGCCAGCAGCCGAGTGAGGGGACAAAAGGGCAGATCCCATGTCAGCATCCTTCCCTCTCATGGGCCCGACTCTGAATGAGTCTGATGGGGCAGAAACTTCAGAAGGGTGCTGGGGAGTCAGGAAGGCTAGAGATGGTGGTAGGTTTTCCCAGGCGTAGCCCGAGGGAGGCTATGTCCACCAAGCTCAGCTCTCTGTCCAATGGGGATGTGCAGAGAAGACAGACATAGGCTGCGTTCCCCGAGGCTCTCCTTCCACTCCCCAAGGCTTGCCAAGGGCATGCAAGGGATTGAGATGTGCCTTTTACTCTACTGCAGTGATTTTCAACCTGTGTCATCTCATGGCAACACATAAAGTAATTACTAAAATTCTGTGGCACACCAAAAACTATATGTTTTTGCCTATCTCACAAAAAAATGGGTATAATTTTTATTCATTTGCCCTGAACAGCTGTTGTATTAGCTCTTATTATTTGCCAATCTAAGGGAAAAGAGCTTGGTGCCCCTGACTAAATAGTCAGGTATTGTATGTTTTAAAAATTCTTGTGGCACACTGGTTGAAAAATCACTGTTGTAGCTGTGGTCTTTGTGGCCCAGTTGGTTGGAATGTCATCCTATAGCCTGAAGGGTTGCAGGTTCGATTCCCAGTTGGGGTACATGCCGAGGTTGCAGGTTTGGTCCCTGGTCATGACAAGTAAGAGAGGCAACTGTTTATGTTTCTCTTCCTCTTTCTCTCCCTCCCTTCCTCTCTCCCTAAAATCAATGAGCATGTCCTTGGGTGAAAAAGAAAAGGAAGAAAATTGTTGCTGTAGTGGAAAGCATGTAGAAGTGCTGAGAGGATGAGGGGAGCCGTGGAGACCATAGGAAGTGAGAACTCTACAGAGAAAGGCCATTACCACACAACATCATATTTTTGGCACACTTCAGTGTGCCGTGAGTAAATTTTGCAGCTTTATTTCAATGAAGGTTAATGAAAAAAAAAAGAGGCAGAATATAGAGGCAGGTGCATTTTATTCTTCTATTAAATAGTGAACACTTATCATGGTTATAGACCATGGACTGGTATCCTTTGTATTATATCCCTACTGAAGAAGAAAAACTACAGGGAAAATGTGTTTTAGGGAAAAATACATGTATACTCCCCTCATTTCTTCTTAGGAGGACATTCATATATTATTTCAGTACACAGAAATTTCATTCCAAAATTCTGCCAATATTTATTGACTCCTAGGTGCCAGGTATAATGTTAGGTCCTGGGGAAGAACAATCATTACACACAGTGTTTGCTTTCCTTCCAGTCTAGTTAGACAGTAGCAATTACACAATGGTCGTGTAGCCTTGTAAGCATTTTAGGCTAAGTGCAGTGCGCCGGAGAAGGACCTATGGTAGACACTGCATTCAGACTTACATTCCATCTTCAGGCTTGGTTATGGTGCTGACAGGGTACCTACAGTTTACTTAGAAATCCTGTAATTTATGCAATGGCTATCATGTGTGGAATACTTCTAAGCTACAACTCATTCAAAATATGAGGGCTCAGTCCAAGATTAATAGGCTAAAATAATATCAGAAAAGCCACACTTTGGGAGTGCCTGCTCCAGCAAGTTGATTGACATTTGAAGCTCTGCTAATTGGCATGCCACGTCAGAAATGAGTTTTTAATTGGTGAAATTGATGGCTTGATCATTAGAAAAGTAAATGTTACAATGGGCTCTAATTGGTGGAGTGTTCGTGAGGACTGGCTAAAATATTTTAGATTACTCATGCATAAACAGAGGGACATAATCCAGCAAACCTGATAACCTAGAATTTAAGGAGGGCTGGAGCTCTGCGTGGCCCTGTGTCCAGCCACTGCTGTGGAGCATCTCCGGTTACCTGATGCTGCCCTTAGGGGAAAAGGATCCTGCTCTGGAATGTTGTTGTGACCGCCTTGAGTGACACTTTCATGAAAAGTAGGGGTTGGAATATGTAAAGGGACAATGATCTGGGATTTTCTTAAGCTTGCAAAACAGGTACATTAATTGTTTTTGTTCCTGAGTGCTAAGGAATGTTGGTTTAATGAATGAGGCAGAATTTGGCCTGAGACTTGCTTGTCTTAGCCCCTGGTAGCAATGCTGTGGAGCAGTAGTTCATTCTCAGGCAACTACCATTATTTTTTATTTATCCGATTTTATACAAAAAAAAGGCTCCTCTTCTGACTCAAAAATAGTTAGCTTTGAGCTCTGTAATCTATCCTCTTTCAAATTCAAACAAGCAATGACTGATTAAATTATCATTATTCTGACCATAATAAGAAATTTTTTCTGTTGTATCAGCCAGGAGCTGGAAGAAGAATGTGGCACTATCAAGCTCCGTATTGAGGAGTTCAATAAAGGGACTCTTCTACAAAGCTGTGAGGCAGAATTAGGAGCATCAGCTGGCATAGTGAAATACCTTGAGGCTTGTGTCAGTAAAAAGTTGTTACTTCTAGGCCTAAAGGAGCAAAAGGAAGGATCGATGGGAAGAACACAGAGAAGACTAGTATATGGAGACCTCTACCTGGAACGGCAAATGGAAGATACCAGCACAGCTATTAATTCAGATATAATTAAATTCCATCTCAGAATTTCTTATCAACCCCAGAAAAGGAGTGGTACATAGCACTACAGTTAAGTGAGAGCATCTGGAACCAGTCTCTCCAGATTCTCATCCTTGCTTTGCCACTTAATCATTTTGTGCCTTAATTTTCCCATCTGAAACATGGGATTTACCTCTTCTTGGATGGCTTAAATGAGTTATAGTGAGTAAACTCTCTGAGCAGTGTCTGCCACATGACAGGTGCCATGTAGCTTTTACCTATTTTATTGGGTGTCTTGCATTTTTATTTCATTCAAAATAATAAACACATATATCAAGTTGTCTCATAATGCCTCAGTCATTTTTCTGTGTTTTAAAGTATATTACCATTGGGTAGACCCTATGAAGTAGGTAGGTTTCTGTCTACCCGCTATGTCTTGGGAAACCACCTCTCCTCAATTCTCAGACTGTTCACTTGGTTTATGTTAGGTTGTCCCTTTCTTTGTCCAGGAAGTGTTCATATACTTCCTTCCATGGGACTGACACAGGAACTAAATTCAGCTAGCTAGATGCCTTTTTGTGAGTAGTCCTGGAACCTGCATTACACTGAATCCTCTTTTTGCTGTAATGGTTAGCTATAACAATAAGCTACCTAGAATGTTGGTAGCCATCATCCAGGGCTGGCTTTTTTTTTTTTTTTTTAGAATGAAGATAACTTTTTTTTTTTTGAGAATGAAGAGGAAAGCAAGACAGAAAATGGAGAATTTACCAGTCACACAAACCAAAGTTTTCTCATCTTCCTGTCTTCTAGTTTAAAATGGGTATCTCTTATTTTCAACTGAAAAAGCTTAATTTCAAAATCCTGTCATATTTCATATTTAATACCTTTGTCAAAGCTTTATATTTTGTAGCTATAATATTAGACATGAGACTTAAAGTTCTTTGTGCTGATAGCAGAGTTCAAATCTGTAAAAGTTAAAATGCAACATGCGAACCAACCTGAAGGGTTATTGTGATACCATTAATTGCTTTAAAAAATGCCAACCAACATTTTTTTAGTGAAAACTCTGTGAGGCACCATGTTAGAAACTTTATGAATCAGCTCACTTGATTTTCACAAAAATCGTAAGACAGATTCTATTATACTACTGCTAGGTTTATAGTGAGAACACGTCTTCTCAGAGGGATTGAAGCCAGCCCCAGGTCCTTCAACTCTTTGCAGATAAGTCTGTCAGGGGCTGTGTTGTGGACTGAATGTTTGTCCCCCCAAATTCATACGTTGAAACCTGAGCCCCCAGTGTGATTCTATTAGGAGGCTGGGCCTTGAGAGATGGTAAATTCATTAAGGTGGAGTCCTCATAAATGGGATTAATGTCTTTATCAAAGATGCTTCAGAGAGCTCTCTTGCTTCTTCCACCACGTGAGGACACAAGGAGAAGCTGGTGACACAAAAAAGGACTGTCACCAGACCTGGACCATGCCGGGACCCTGATTCAGATTTCTAGCTTCCAGAACTGTGAGAAATAAACGTCTGTTGATTATAAGCCGCCATCGGATGCTTTGTCAGAGCAGCCTGCCCTGACCGAGACAGGCAGAGAAGCGTCCTGAGAGAGCACGCCGCGGAAGTCCTGTTCATGGACATGGAACAGGCCCGGTACACAGTGTGGAGGAGTAAATACATAGCAAATATACAAAATAGAAGACTCCCATTGATGTAGAATAGCATTTTTATAATTATATATGTATGCACCTCTATAAAGAGATCTCTAGACAAAATTATGTGTATTTATATAATTCATGTTTTTTATATATACATGTTTTCTATAAAAATGTACAGGTAAATGTTCACTAATACATTATATTTTATATATATGTGTGTAGAGATAAGACTATAACATGTATATAAAATATGTCACATATTTATATATTTCCATAAGGCAATATCTGCAAAAACACTCACCATTAGATTTGGTTTGATAGATTTCAAGTTATTTTAAACTCTTCTTTGTGTTTTGTGTTCTGTTTCAATTTTTTTGTAATTTTCACTTGAGGACATTTTTTTCATTGCTCTTAGAGAGAGAGGGAGGGGGAAGAGAGGGGTAGGGGGAGACAGAAACATTGATGTGAGAGATATGATTGCCTCCTCGTATGCACCCCCAATGGACTGAACCCACAACCTGGGCGATGTGTCTTGAGCAGGAATGGAACCTGCGAACCAATTGAGCCACACCAGACAGGGCCCATTTGAACGTTTTTAATCCATGTGTATTGCCTTTATAAAAATAATGCAGCCTCAAAAATACCAATAAGCGCCCCAAACAAATAAGTCCTTCATGGATATCATAGCATTAAAAAAGACAAATAAAATACAAAATATTAGAATTCTGATATGGCAACCCATGTTTTCCCTTACTCACTCACTTATTCAGTACATCCTCAGCGGGGAGTGGGTATTGTGGGAGGTGCCTGGGGCAAAACGGTGAAAAAGTAGACGCTGTCTCTAAGGTAATGTGTAAGATGCTTCTGAGAGCAAACTTCGGAGTTCTGAGGGAATCCGCTACATGTGAACATGCATTTGTACGTCATGGATACAATTGTGTACCTCCAAGTGTTGGAGGCGAGTGGGGAGGTGGAGCCCTAAGGAAGCCCATTCCTCAGATCGCGCACTGTTCTCTGTTAGTCTGTGAGCAGGCCTTTCTGCAATACGCTCCTGGGGGAGGCTCATGAGGCCGGCCACTAGAAGGGTCTTGTGTAGATCCCCGTCTCCTTTCCCAGACACCCAGTGCTGGAAATCTCTGAATGCACGACAGTTCGTAACTTACACTCAGAAGCAGTGGTG
Organism: Tonatia bakeri; assembly: GCA_004024845.1. NCBI lineage: Eukaryota > Metazoa > Chordata > Mammalia > Chiroptera > Phyllostomidae > Tonatia > Tonatia bakeri. Next base: position 78,248 of record PVIA01004159.1, read on the forward strand.
TATGTATATGCTGGCCTATAAGTGTACACACACACACACTACACTATTTTATTATACCTTCCATGGAAAGTATTTACCAAACATACTGCATAATTCAAAATAAAAAATGTAGCAACTTCATTTCAAAAAGGGAGAAATAAAACATGGCTAAGAAAGTTTGAGGTAAGTTTCAACTACTTAGAACGTAACCTGAAAAGTCTCAAAGTAAATTTGTTCCTTGTCCGAGTGCTTGGTCTGATTATTCTTCTGTCTCTCCCTTCCTCTTCCATCAACCTGTCCTCACACAACAATCTGGAAATAAACTGCTGCTTGGACCTGACAGGCAAACCCATCAGAGCAATAACATGGCCTGGAAGTGTGTTCCTGATGCTGGAATAGAAAACATATCAGGTAACTTGGAATATCTGGAAGAGCTTAGCAACATTCTAGGAATTGTGAGGCCCTCTGTGGTGATTACGTATTATTCACAAAAAAAAGGATTCATAGGTAGTTCAAACGTCCAAGGCCTGAGAATCAAAATTCCATTACTTGGGGTCACTTGGGTATTATAAATATAGACCAAAGGTTATAAAAAAAAAAAAGAATAAGACATTCCAAGCAGCGGAGACAAACGTATGCATGGAGGCAAAGAAGTGCATGTCAGTGTGACTTTTACGTTTCTGTAGTTGTTCTGCATGACTGAACCAAAGGCAAGATGGTGACAGGGGAAGCATTACACTGAGCATACACAAGGCTAGTGAGACAATAGGGTGGAGGGAAAGCCCTCCTACGCACCTCTGGTACCTGATTAGGGGAGGGGTCAAGGAAAAGCAGGTACATGCGCCATAGAGGTCAAGATGGCACCCGGGGAAGGTGCTGTATCAAAGAAACTTGTTAGTCTAGCCTGGAGAAAAGAAGGCACTGGTTGGGGACCAGACCCTCCTGGAGTGTGGGGAAGTTTGGGCTAAGAAAAGCACCTGGTCCAGCCTACATGGGAAACTAATATAAACCCAGCGAAGGAAGGGATGCTAACGCTTACCCACATGGTGACTGTACTGGTTGGTGCATTTGTGGGACCTTGTGGCCCTGGAAGCCATGTGACCAATGGTAGTGCTGGCCCCCTACATGGGTTCCAAGGAGAGGGGCTGAGGCCTGCCTGGACAACCCCTCAGTGGCTGCCTACAGCTCTCAAGGGACAGTGCATGGAATGGGAGAAAGAACTCTGGACGCTGCCTGTGGTTTTAGTCTGGCTGAGGGCGGCCGGACTTTCCTCCGGGTTTCTGGAGGGGATGGGCATTTGAGACAAGAGTCTGCCATTTTCCTAGATTGTGCAGCATTTGAATAAAGACCTCTTTCCTTTTTCACCAACCTCTGCCTCTGGAATTTGCCTACTGGTGGTGGTAGACAGCTGAACCTCCATTCTGGTTCAGCAACATTATGATGAGGGAGGAGGCAAGATAGCGTAGAGGCCATGTTTAGAGTGGAAGGTAGAGCCCAGGTGGTCAAGGGCCTTGAGAGCTGAATTAAGGAGTTACAGTTTTATTCTTAAGACTATGCAGATCCTTGAGAAATTGCCGAAAGTTACAAATCGCCTGTCCAGGGGTTAACTGGGTGTGGAGCAGGAGAATTAAATGTAGCAGTTTTTAGTAGGTAAGTGGTCATCTCTGGGCTGGGAAAAGAGGGTAACAGGAGTCAATAAAAGGGCCGGGCTAGGATGTCTCTACTCTTCACCGCCCCCTAGCTCCCACAGAGGAAAACAGAAGGCAGGATGGAACTGGATGGGTTCCGCACTGCTTTTTGTCCTTCTTTAGCAAGACAAAGGCTGTCCTACCTTCCTTTCTCCCTGGGCAGGACTCTGGTGAGCTGGGGAGACCGCCATTCCTTTCCAAAGCTGCTTTGATTTTTTTTTTCTTTACCAAATTTTATCCATTTAAGAACAGGGCTGAAGGGATCAGACAGCCTTCTCATTCACCTCTTCTCTAAACCCACTAAAGGAGGCCTGCAGGAAGGGGTGGACTCTAAAGGTGAAATGACGTCTTGGAGATGCATACTGGAAAATGCAGAATTTTCCTGTAGTCACCTTGATCTCATCTCTAAGTAAGCTTTATTGCTCATGTTGGAAAACTGAGAACTTTTATTTTTTTCTCCATTCTCCTTTCCTTTTTTTTTTTAAATAAATAAATGTAAGGTACGGAAGAATGTTAACAGAAAGAGGCTACAAACTCTAACTAAACAGGAAAGCAAAAGACAAAACATGATAGAACATTGAACAAAGATTGTAGAAAGGGCAAGTGATGAGTCTTTCCATGCCAGCCTTGCACACACCTTCACTATGTGCCTCACCATGGATGCATGCACGCACTTAGGGCGAGCTGAAGCCACACGGACTTCAAGTCTTCATGGGGCTTTTTCTCCCTGTCTTTATTTTTATTTTTGAAGCTAGTGGGAAAGTCCAGCAGCAGTTAAGGGATATTTTGGTTATAGTCCAAGGGCAGATAATCAGACCTTCTGCGAAAAGAAGGAAGCTGACAGTTTGGATTAGAATCTCTTTGCATCCCAGAAATTCTAGTCCACAGGTCTTATCCCTGTATGTGTCTGTTGCTATGACTTGACCTGCGTGATCTGGTCAAGTACAACTATGAGGTCTTTGGTAAACAGTGGTACTTAACAATATTTAGAGGTCATCAGGGTTAACTACATCCTTCTGCTCCAGCTTCCCTATCGAGCTATAGAGGAAGCAAACCTCAAACCTAATGCTGTCATGCTCACAGGCATCCACTAAGCAAACATTTATTAACGAGCAGACATAAAATGGTTCATACAATCCTTTCTGTAGGCTTAGTGAATTTCTAACTCTCTATTTTTTTGTGTGTTCTGAGGAGACCTAGCATGAAATATTTACTCAAGGCAGATGTGACAATATATTAAAGGCAGAAGTCAGATTTATGAGCTGCATCAAGGAATAAGCCTCTTTTAATAAAGTGGCTGGACTAGTTCTTTTATAGAATTAACTTTTGGAAGCCTTTGTAAAAAGTGAACCATTCACTAGATTTTCACATTTATTTGAGTGTTCAAATAGATATAAATTATTTTAGCCAATTTATGTATTTTGATTTCATTACTGAGAACTCTAGTTTGAACATCTGTTACATGATTAAAAGCCCACAAATTTTCACCAAACTTTTTCTGAGCATTTATTATGTTAATTTACCAAGTCTTTGGTATTGGTTGGAGATAGTGATATCAGAAAGGCTTGGAGCAGCAACCTCTGGAGTGTGGATATTTCTGATTAAATGCTAGTTAATCAGGCCTGGGGTGTACCTTTCTCATCAGGGCAATAAACTACTCCTAGACTATCACTTAAACTAATATGTAAAAAATATCACATTGCCTGTGCTGAATGAAGTATTTTAAATTACAGACCTCATAACACCTGCTATTATGAACTGCCTGCTTGTACATTTCCTTCTCCTCTACCCCATCCCCCACAAATTCATATGGTGAAATCACAATCCTCAGTTTGGAGTTGGGGCCTTTGGGGTGTAATTAGATCATGAGGGTAGAGACCCCATGAGTGGATTAGATCTTGTAAGAAGAGGCCAGAGATCCAGCTCTCTCTCTGCACTATGAGAACACAGCAAGAAGATGATGATCTGTAAGCCAGGAAGAGGGACTTCACCAAGAACTCGACCATTCTGAACCCTCATCGCAGACTCCAGCCTCCAGAACTGTGAGTAATACATGTTTGTTGTTTAAACCACCCAGTCTATGGTATTTAGTTATAGCAACCCAACCTGACTAGGTCACCTACCATGGTTAATCTCCTAGCTTACTAGCTGATGGAAGCCTCACTGAAGTCACCCGCTCTTCCCAGTCTGCTGAGCAGCACAGACCCTTATATAAGCATTAAAATGATATTTCACTGGTGCCCCTGTAAAACAATGCGGATACTTCCATTAAGACACATTAAAATGGTCTTGTTACTTTGCACTTACACTGATGAACTCATTCATATTCTTTAGGAGAAAAGCTTTGGTTTGTAAAATGATCCCAAATCTAATATGTCAAAGTGCAGTATATATTTAATTACATAGTTTGATTAATGGTGCTTTAGAGAACACACTTGGCATTTACTTAGGAAATTTGATTCCTCTGGGAATCATCACTAAGAGAGCAATTTAAATTTGTATTGATGTTATCTTCTAAAACCAAAATTGCCTTTCCTTCAATAAACAAATCATATCAATTTTAGTTAATTTTAAAAAAATTAGGATTTGATGAGTATTTGTTTGTTGTTATTCAACTAAGCCAGATAAATACAGGAAGAGCATTTCAATACTGCAAGATGAAAGAACATCTTTCAATGTTGGACAACATTGCAACTTCATTTTTTGGAACTTCTATTGAGATCTATGTTTAAAAGACTGGTTTTTTTTAAATATGAGTACCTTACACAATTTATATGCCTTTTTAAAAATTTTTCTGATCAGACCAACATTGGCTTTATTTTACTACCTTTTAATGAAATGCAATAGTAGAATATGTAAGTTCAACTTGAATATTACAAAAATAGTTTTCCCCAGGCTGATGTGGCTCAGTGGATTGAGTGTTGGCCTGTGAACAAAAGGGTAGCGGGTTTGATTCCCAGTCAGGGCACAGGCCTGGGTTGTAGGCCAGGTCCCCAGTAGGGGACACATGAGAGGCAACCACACATTGATGTTTCTCTCCCTCTCTCTCCCCCCCTTTCACTCTCTCTAAAAATAAATAAATAACATATTAAAAAAAAAAGTTTTCTCCTTACCAGAGTTTGCCAATGAAGTACAGGGATTCCCAGCCCTTTCTGTTCATTAGTTCTGCTGCGTAAGTGAACTAATAGACTGTGATCGAATTTGTAAATATTCCTCAGAACATCCCGTTTATCACTGATAGGAAAAGGGAAGAGTCATTAGGTGAGACACATTATCAAATGAGACCCTAATGATGTGTGGAGAGCTCTGCTGAGCAATTTGATATGAAGCTGGGGGCAGAGTAGAAATAGGGTGCCCAATAAAATGCAGGGATCCCAGTTAAATTTAAGTTTCAGATAAATTAATGATTTCTTTTAGTGTAAGTATTTGTATAAATATGTGATAGAGATACACTAAAATATTAGTTTTTATTTACCTAAAATTTAAAGTCTTATGTACTTTTGTTTTTGAAATTTGGTAACACTAGGTAGGAGGTGGGGGAGATGGGAAGTCTTTAGGTCAATTTCTGTCTTTATCTGCATATTGTAAATTTTTTTAATGGTGATCTTAAATGGAAGCTCCTACAGGAGATCATTTTTAACTGAGATTTAGAGAGCTGTTTTTATGTATACCTAAAGCCGTGAATGTTTCTTTCTGAAATCTGCAAATCAAGTGGCTCAGTGGACTGAGTGCCAGCCTGCAAACCAAAAGGTTGCTGGTTTGATTCCCAGTCAGGGCACATGCCTGGGCTGCAGACCAGGTGCCCAGATGGGGGTGTGCAAGAGACAACAGATCGATGTATCTCTCACATATTGATGTTTCTCTCCCTCTCTTCCCCTCTCTCTAAAAGTAAATAAATAAAACCTGTTTTAAAAAAGGTAATGAGAAATGCACTCTTTGTTGTTTGGAAATGAGAAACTCAGGGCCATGAAAAGGGGAAATGAGATGGACATCAATGCTGGGTCATGGGGTGTTGGCCAAGTTTGTAGATTGTTTGGCATACAGCTTGAACTTTGATAAGTTCTACATGAGTGTTTAAAATCAGATACACTTGAGTCCAGCTACAGGACTTTTGATGTTTTTTGGTGTTAATAAGATAGTAAAATGAATGTAGCAATCATATCACAATATTATTTGATTTAATCCTGTTTTGGGGACTAAAGCAAATACTTATAAAATTCTTAGCATACTTGACATACAAAATACTGAATAAATGGTAGCTTTATTCTTTTAAGATTTTTCAAAATCAAGTGTGTTTTGCACAAGATTGGATAATTTTTTTCCTTAAAAACAAATAATCAAGAAAAATCTTAGGTTTACTAAGGCCATTTCAGGAAAAAAAAATTTATTTGCTGTATAAATTATGTTAAAGAATAGGCATAAATAAAATCATTTGTTTAGGAGAAGGAAGATCATGAACAATTTTTCCCTGTTATTTTTTCCCTTTTAAAAATTTTCTACCTTTTTTATTGCCAGAGCTCTAGGAATTATCACCTAACTCCCTTTTAATATTTCAGTATCTGTCATGCACAGATATCCATGGTTTATTTGAGTAAAAAGCTGAATTGCTGTCTTTAGAAATAATGATAATTTAAAGGTCTGTGGTGTTTCAATGCAGAAAAATTTCATTCCCAAGTATTTGGTAAACTCTGAGGCTTTTTACTATTTCTATGATAGGTTACTTTAAATATTTAGTTATTTTCCATTGATTTTTAGTAACTATTTAAAAATGATTGCTTTTCAAACTGATAATATTGTAGAAATATGATATGTTGATTGTAGATAGGCATGAGATAGGTAAACACGTGATAAAACTGGTAGTATATTTTTTTCCTTGAGTTAAAACAAGCTATAATAACCTAGTTAGTGAAAGTCTCAGAATCTCTGGTGATGGAACTGTTTCCCAATGCTGGGTTATGATTGGGTTATACCTGGTCAAGCTGACTAAACCATTATCTGATTATTTTAGATGACAGTACTTTATTCATCCTTTGTGGGATGCGGAAGTTCAGTGATTCAGAAGTCAAGCTCTCTTCAGTTTCGTATTTGAATCCTTTGGGAATATTTGCCACTTAATTAACGAGGGAGAGGTTTAGGAGAATGTCACTTAATAGGAAACTTCATTCATTCATTCACTCGTTCATTCACCACTACATGGACACAATATTGACTCTTAAATAATTTACACTTAAAGGGAGGTGGACTGCCAGTGCGTAAGGTTGGTTAGAAATAAGTGCACGTGCAGAAGAGGAGGGAGATCAGAGCGGCGGTCGGGGACATCCGAGAGGCCAAGCCTGAGGTGCAGGTTGGAAGCGAGAACAGGTGTCTGCTCCAAGGACTTACGACAACTGCTTGTTTCAAAAGAAAAAGAACCATACCTGGTTGAGAGATTTCCTTAGAAAATTACCTATTTGGGAGATCTTCATAGGAAACAAAATATGGTGAATTTTGCCTAGGCCCCACAGAGTTAGAGCTTTTTGATGTCCAAAATAAATGCTTTCTGGTAGTTGAGTAGAATAATAACAAATGTCTCAGCAATTAACATGTAGCGGGTTTAAAATCTACAGACATAATCTCATTTAACCCTCACCACAGCTGTTTAAAGAATAATTGTTCCCAGTTTGCAAATGAGGAAATTGAGTCTCAGAGAAGTTGAAGAACCAGAGTCAAGGTTGAAACCCAAGTTTGTCTGCCTCCTTAGTCTGTAGTCTGATTTGGCCATTTTTTATACTGTTTCTCTTTAATTTAAGGGACAATGGCTTGATATTCTTCTCCTTAGATTAAGAAGGGAGAGTAGACAGAAGAAATCAACAAAAGTTCTTTAATATTGAATTATTAGGATGGCCCTTTATACTGTTTCACTCACAAATGGAGAAAATATATGCACTCAGACATTTACACAAAGTACATAAATGATTTATTCTTATTCACTGTTTTAATGGGATTATCCAGTAGAGAGGAGAAAAAGCAACAGCAATTCAAATATTTGTCTACTGGCATATCCCAGAAAACAGAATTCATCTGAAGAACTAAAGTAGAAATATTTTCTATACAATTTATTTTTTTAATGTTTCACTGTTTCTAGGGGGTTTCTTTCTTTCTTTTTTTCCTATTGAAAAAGATTGACAGCTTTGTCATTAAACACATGGGGTGATGAGGGTTGGCTGAATGTGCACTACAGGTAGAAGGCAGGGGATAAAATGGAAATGAGGCAAATACAGCCAGCTGCATGTCAAGACTCAGACATGAGAATAGTTCTCTGGATTCATTTTGTTTTCCTTCTCAGGGTGCATTGTGAGCCTACTTGTGAAAATTCCACTTTGGGAGATAGTCTTAGAATAGTCTTCAATATCTCCACTAGAGGGCAGTGATATTCTCTACTTACTATATCTCGTGTGATGGTTAACGTTTAGTCTGACAGAACAGTGAGAGGGATAATTCCATAATTCCAGTTAAGATTGCATTGTAGGGTGGGTTTAGTACCAAAACCCAATGTAAGACAGAGCAGCAACATTATAGCAGCGATGGTAGAGCTACAACAGATTTTTAAATCAAATTTACAAGCACAATACATTGCTATTCTTTGTTGAAATGAGATGGTTAATCCTGGAAGATTCCATCAAAAGCCTTCAGACAGGCTTGTAAATGGGCATAATCTCTGATGCCCCATAAAAACATAGGGACTGGGAAAAGAACTAGGGGTATGGCATTCCTTCTGAGGAACTCAAAATTTCTAAATCACTTTGCCTTGTGCAAGGGGAAGCCTTGTCTCTAACTGCACCTGTTTCTCACTCAACTATTGCAGATTGGCTTGGTGGAGTTAGACACTAAAATGAATTCTGTGGTGCCAAATGCTTCTTAGGGAGAACACTTGTGGAAGGTAGAGGGAGAAAGCACAACTGGGCAGAGCATAAGGTTTAATTGTGAAGCAGGCTTGGCAAAGCCTTTTGGAGCAAGAATTTCCCATTAGTGTCCTGTGTTAGACTGACGTGAATAGTTTTATGTCCCTCTTCCCACTCAGTCATAGATGTGAGCTCCATGGAAAGGGCTCAGGAAGACCCTGAAGGAGCTGGGAGGTGGAGGTAGTAGAAGTACCTCAAAGATACCTTGCTATACACTGACTGTATCCTCTACCCCCCAAATCCATGTGTGGAAACCCCAGTCCCTGAAAGGGATGGTATTTGGAGGTGGGCCCTTTGGGAAGTAATTAGGTTTAGATCGTGTCATGAGTATGGGGATCCGTGGGTGGGATTCGTGTCCTTATAAGAAAGAGACCAGAGCTCTCTCCCTTCGCCTTCTACACTTCTTTCTCAGCCACGTGAGGATATAAGAAGGTGCCTGACCATCTGCAAATGGTTCTTACCAGACACAGAATCAATCGGATCTTAATCATGGGCTTCCCAGCCCCCAAAACTGTGAGGAATAAATGTTTATTGTTCAAGTCACCCAATCTATGGTAATTTATTATAGCAGCCCAAACAGATGAAGACAGACCTTTTCCTACTATGACAGATAAATTTAGTTTGAGGATGTCAGATTAAGTTGCTCAAGGGGCTTCCACTACGTCTGTCCAAAAGATTCCTTGTTCAAGGCCAGTTTCCTAGTGAGTAGTTCTGCCCTATGATGATGATATTTTCCTCTTTCATAAAATTATATAGCTGAAAGAATAGCAAAAGTTTACTCAGATGAACCTAGTCATTCTACATATGTGGAAAGTGAAGACTAGGTGAATTAAGTAAGTCATTGAAAATTACACAGAACAGTTAGTAGAAGAGCTGGAATTTGGATCTCATTCCAGCACTTAATCTAGTACTCATTTTAATTTGCCAGGATGTGCCAGTATGGCCATACACTATTGCCAGGTGTTTCCTGTAATCAGCAATGTCAGTACATTGATGACATATGGAAATCCACCCTGCCCCCATTTTCTTGCCATTGACATCTTTCTTTCATGGTCAAGTCAGATGCTGTCTCCATTCTGTTTGGTTGAATTTCCCTTCACCCAGAGGAAGGCAGTATCAGGTGATGCAAGTTTCTTCCTGCATGGTGCCCACTCAGAGCAGATGTAATGGAACTCTGCATGAGAGCCATTAGTGTGGGAGGCAAGTGAGAGAAAAATAGGAGTAAGAGAGAAGGTAAGAAGTTGAATAGCTAAGGAAAATTTGAGTTGCGCCTCAAGCCTATCCTGGTAGCACGAATGGATCCTTACATACAGTAATAGGCTGTTATGTTATGCACTGTACCTATATTATTACATTTTAATCATTGTAGCCACTGGACGAAGTTGGGCACTATCGTCCTATCTTACAGGTGGGAAAACTTAGGCTGGGATAGATTAAATAGTTTGAGCAAAATCAAATAGGACTTCCTTTCTTTCTTCTTCTTCCCTTCTATTCACTCATTCAGTCTTTTAACACACATTCATTGCCCGTTATGTGTCAAACACTGGGATGTGTGTGTGTGACCTACATTGGACTGTGATGTGTGAAAAGGAAATAAACTTTTATTTCTTAAGCCACAGAGATTTGGGAGTGGTTGTCTGGTTTTGCTTTGTTTATATAAGTCCATTCTGACTAGTACAAAAGTATTGGTCAAAGTCTGTCCTTGGGACTTAATACATTAAAAAATTAATGTATAGAACTGATTTTCTTCTAATAGGAAATACACATTTGAAATGGTCCAATTATGGCAATGGAAACGTGTGACAGTTCATTACAGTACCCACAGCTTTAACACATTTCCTGTGTTATGTGTTGACATATATTATGAACTTTATTTATTTTTATCTGATACTTTTCTTCTATTTGTGTTGCATACAATGTTTTGTTCTCATTTGTTATCATTTTTCTCTTTCTATATCTTTGTACTCTCTCTTGTTTTAGTATTTCTTTTTGATAAATATTTTATTTATTTATTTTTAGAGAGAGAGGAAGGGAGGGAGAAAGAGTGAGAGAAACATCAATGTGTGTTTGCCTCTCATGTGCCCCCTACTGGGGACCTGGCCCACAACCCAGGCATGTGCCATGACTGGCGTTCGAACCAGTGACCCTTTGGTTCATAGGACAGTGCTCAATCCACTGAGCTACACCAGCCAGGGCTGTTTTAGTATTTCTTTTAGTTTGGTAGTATATTTGACCTATCCTAAGATGATTCTTGAATCTTTATAATATTTAAGAGTTCTTACTTATGGTTTAGTCATTTTTTCTTCTTACAACTTTAAAAATCTGATTAAGTAAATAAATGTTCAATGATACACACAGTTTTTGACTGAACACATACACAGTCTGAAACTCACATTTTTAACAAGCTTTAATGTAGTGTATTAGGTTCAAAATCACTGGTGCATGTTTATGCTCAGGAAATTGTCAAATCAATTTAAAAATATTAAGTCAATGCATGTTCAGAAATGCACTCAATTTTTTAAAACCTGAGTGTTGACATTTATAATTTTTCCAGACTGTCTTTCATGTTTTCACTAGTTACTTGTCTTTTCATTAATAGATGGGATCATTTGAAAACTCACTGAGCTGAATCTTAGGAAAATATAAGGTTTGCATTATTTTTTTAGGTGTTTTGTCAACAACCCTATGAAGTTATAATATGAAGAAGAAGTAAAAACAGAAAGACTATATCAAATGTTACTTTCTATTCTTAAAGCAGGAGAATAAAAGACATAGATTTGCTGGGAAAATAATTGTCAGAGGACAAAATTTCCAGAGTGAACTCCTCTGACTTCATTCATTCATTCATTCACTGAATAAAGTCACACTGAGACCTGCAGATCTATGCCAGGAATGTCCAATACAGAGGTCAGTAAGACATAAGTCCAGGCCTCAAGGCATTCATGGATGGAGTCAATAGGAAGCAGATATGCAAAAAGACAATCACAACACAATAGTCCATGTTTCTAACAAAGCAAGTACAAGCTGCCTTGTAGAAAGAACAAACACTTGACCCTTCTTGGGGAAAAAAAGAGACTCCTCATAGAAGATGGGAGGAAAGTGGGAGGACTAACAGGACTTAGAGTGAACAAAGCAGTGATCCCCGAGCTTCTGTAGATCGAAGAAAGACAGTGTGTAATAATATAGAACGGTAGAATATAATACGTGATGTGGAATAAGGTGAAGTAGTCCTGGGTAAGAGGAGTTAGGAACGTGTGCTGTGGTAAGGGAGAGGTGGCAGTGCTTCAAGGGATGGTCTGGTAAAAGTGATTTGAAGGAGGAAAGGAGCCAGCAAGTACTTACGTGGGTGAGGAGCGTTCCAAGTGGAGGGAACAGGTAGTGCAAGAGTTTAAAGCAGAATTATATTCAAGGGCCATCAAATAGGCCACTGTGGCTGGAATGGAGCGAGAAAGAAGAATGATGGCAGACAAACTCAGAGAACTTGGGCTGGGGTAGGTGTTCAGATCAAGGCCCCACGAAGGCCACAGACCTTGACTTTAAGTCAAATGCAATGTCATTGAGAATTTTTAATAGAGAATGGTGATGTTATCTGACACATGTTTTAAAAGGATGGCTCAGCTGCTTTGTTGAGAACATGTATTTAGAAGAGCAAGTGTCAAACTGTCAGGAAGCTATTTCAGAGTTTCACGTGACTGAGTTCTGGATGTGTTCTGCAGGTAGAGCTAATGGGAGTTGTCGCTGCATCGGTAGCATTTAAGAGAAAAGGGAGGCATCAGGGATGACCCTAGATTTATACCCTTAGAGCCCAGAAGAATGTCCCATGTACTGAAATGAAGTAGGTTTTTTGTTTGTTCGTTTTGAGACTGAGGGCAGGGGCAGGGACTGAGAAGAGGAGATGAAATTGTTTTGGATTTGGTAAGTTGGAAGTGTCTATTCCACATCCACTTGCAAACGTGGTGAAGTTTGTGGTGTTCTGGAGTTACAAACTTGGAAGGCGTCAATATGTGCGTGGTCTTTAAAGCCCTGAGACTGGATGGGACCCCAAAGGAGAGATGATGGACTGATGAAAGAAGGGCATGAGTCCTAGGGCACTCAGAGAGTGAGATTTTGAGGAGAGGAAGGAGAAAACCGCAAAGGAGATCAAAAGGCTGTGACCAGTGAGCTAGAAGAAAAACCAGCAGGTGTGGGGCCTGGAAGCTCAGTGAAGGAAACATGAGCAACTGTTTCAAATGCCCCTGATGGGTCAGTTAGGGTAAGAACTGAAACAGAGGCTCCCAAACTTCCTTGGCTCATGTCACTGTTAGAGCTCAGTACATTCTTATGGCCACCCTCGACCGAAAGCAATACCTAAGCGTTTTGCTTATTATGTTTAAGTGGTCTTGCCCAAACAACCTAATAAATATTTGAATCCTATCAACTTAAGAAAGCTGAAAACATAACACACACAAATTACGAGGGGAAAAACACCCTAATATTTAATTTCATTCTTGAATAACTACAGTTATTTTTTAATGGAATGTGCATATTTGGGCACTACACAACTTTTAACCTTAGAATGTCTTTGAACACACTCACACTCATGTCCTGTTCCACACTGATTTCTGCACGGTCCTTACTTTTTACTGCAACCAACACCAAAAACCCAGATTTGCAAAAACATGCCATCATTGAAAGGAAAGCAGTGCGATCTAACATTGACACCGTGGAAGAACTTGAGTTAGTGCTTGGTTCTGTGGTTGATGGATGTACTTCCTCAAAATTTTAAAATACCCCTTCAGTCCCAGTGAGTTTGCTGTGGTGCTTCAGGAGGCCCAGGAACACAGGGTGAGGACTGCAGTACTGAGAAATGGCCATGGGAGTCTTCAGTGGGAATCACAGAGGGAGGCTGTGTGTTTTATCATCCAGACAGGGAGAGCAAATTCGAGAATACAAAGGGGCACTCTCGTTATTAAGCTGTGACCACTGGAGCCAACCCAGGTTGTTTGGGGAAACTGGGATCTATCAGCTACCTAGTAAATCAGGTGGAATAGCAGAGTGAAACCCTGGATTGAGTGGCTTTAGGAAAGAATGGGACACAGTGCAATATATAGATCTTGTGTCATAGAAATGTACACTTGAAACCTATACAATCCTACTAACCAATGTCACTGGGGAGAATTTAATTTTTTAGAAAAGACAGGATGGGAGAAGACATTGAAGACAGTGAGTACTGAAGAAAACTGGTGACTGAGAACACAGCATAGTGTCTATGGAGCGGATGGAGGAAGAAAGAACACAATGGAGGGAGGAGAGAAGGGAGACACCTAGCGAAGGAGACGAAAATTGCAATGCGGTCATGTTTAACCAGATGAAATACAAGAAGTAAGCAAGATAAATAACTGAAATGTACACACTGGATGTGCAAGCAAGACAAGGACAGTTTTTGAGGAGCTATGGGAGTCAAGCCAACCTTCAGTGGAAGAGCAACAAGGAAGAGCAGAATAGATTCCACTTTCTGGAAGAGGTGGGTAGGCCAAAGGCTAGGTGGGGCTGGGTTATTTTAGAATGAACGGGACTTGGGAGTCCCCTAACACTTTTGTTTCCATTTGGTGGGACGTGATCTCTAGTCTTTGTAACGCTTTGTAACCTTTGTAAGTGCTATTTCTACGGGAAGAAAATCCTTAGAAACGTTTCAAGGACCATTTAAACTCTTATCTCTTCCTTGGTGCTTCCAGGAATCCTCTGAGATTTACTCTGTGTCATTCTTTCTGAAACCTTGATTGCTTTTGTTGTATTGCATTCTTGGCTGATGGCTTGTTTTCAGGGTGCATGTCTGGCCTTGCTGGTAACTGTAAGCTTTCTGAACCGGGACCCTCCCAGCACACACCAGCAGGCTCTCACCTGGACTCCGGGCGCTGGCTGTGTACAAAGGACACCCTTCCTTCCTGCTGCAGACCTGCCCTCACCCGTCCCCTTTGTGAGGAGGCCTGCCCTGCACTCACCTCTGCAAATTGCCACCCTTCCTTCCCTCATCCTAATACCTGTGTCTCAATCACCCTTACTCTGCTTCATTTTTTTCCTGTAGAATTTTCAACTTCTTACATACAGTTATTAATGTTTAGTGTTCACTTTCTGCCTTCCTCCAAACAGAACATAACCTCTTTCTTTTTTTGGGGGGGGTGGGAGGCGGGTGGAGGTCTGTTCTGTTTATTGATGAATCTTAAAGCCCTTATATGTAGAAGATGCTCAAAAAGTCACTTACTAAATGAACAAATTTGTTCTTTATGTAGCTTCTTCAATGCAGTAAGTCTTAGCTGTAGCCTCAACTTTCGGTTATGTTCAAATGACTGACTAGTATTGGTTCAAAAATCTTAAAAGTTCCGTAAATTCCAAAGGCAACAACTGTTCCTTTTACCTTTAGTGCCAGAGCACAGTTTTCTGTCTAGACTGGCCAGGCAAAGGTTTTTCCTTTTTTCTTTTTTTCAGGCCTTGGATGAAATGTTTGTTGAAGTTACGCTGACTGCTTTTATGGTCCACATTTTTATTTAGAATTTCTTTAATTGATTTTATCTTCATTTGTCTCTCTTTTGTTCCCTTATACTTTTAATATAGCTTGATGCATCATGATTCTCTTTGATGAAACTGGCTTCAAAAATAAAAAACAAATATTTCTTTTCCCCAAAGAACTAGGAAACTTTCCTCTATACTGCCAGGGCTATGCAGGAGGAATACAAGCACGAATTCAAAGGTATGACTAAGACTCAGCATGCACTTTTCTTTAGTAAAGTTGGAAAAGTTGAGCTCAGAAGCATTGTTTGGTGTGGTTGAATCAAGTGAAAAGTAAAGGCTGTCAGCATTGTTCCAGAGAAAATGAAAGTTGCTCTTTCAAGACAAAGCCCCCTCACCTTCTTTTGAAAATATCCTGAAGTGAGGTAAACAGGGTCTATATTTTGACCATAGAATTTTCTATTTCTGTCTGATATTTTCCCCAATCAATAAAAATCAGCAGGATACCCCAACGGAAATGATCATTAAAATGCAAAAGTACTTTAACCTTTTATCTAGGATTGATATTGCTTTTAGGAATTGAATTTAATCTGTTCACTCTTTCACTTCCTCGGTTTATTTCCAGTTTTTATTTGTAGTCTGTTAACACACTGAATACTTACATTGCTTTAGGTTTTGTGCATATATAATAATTACATTATGTTAAAAACGAAACACCTGGTGCGGGTGCACTGCGGGCTGACTGGCGTCAGCACATCTCACGATGCTGTCAGGCCCTCAGTCAGTAGGTGGATTAGCCAGTGTGTTCCTGCACAGCGCATCCGAATACCCTTCGGGGTTTTGTAGGTCAGCCCATTGCTCTTTCTCTTTTAATTATTTTTTAGACACATTTTAGAGTCACAACAAAATTAGCAGAAAATGCAAAAAGTATCCACACACTTCCTTTCCTCTTCCACACACACACACACACACACACACACACACACACACACACACACACAGAGCCTTCCCTCCCATCGACATCCCCACCAGGGTGGTGCCTTTGTTATAATCCATGAAACCTTCATTCACACACTGTGACTGGTCCAAGTGCGTAGTTTACATTAGGTTCACTCTCTGTGTTGTACATTATATGGGTCTGGACAAATGTCTAATGACATGCATCTGCCATTATAGTATCACACAGAGTAGTTTTACTGTCCTAAACATTTTGTGTTCTGCTTATTCATCCCTCTCTCCTACCAAAACCACTGGCAACCACGGATCCTTTTACTATCTCCACAGTTTTGACTTCCCCAGAATGCTGCGTAGTTGGAATCATACAGCATGTAGCCATCTTAATTTGGCTTCTTTCACTTGGTAGTCTGTGTTTAAGGTTTCTCCAACTTTTTGTGGCTAGAGAGTTTTCTTTCTTTCTTCCTCCCTCCCTCCCTTCTCTCCTTCCTTCCTTTCTCTCTCTCTTTCTCTCTCATGTCCTAGCACTGAATGACATTCCATTGTCTGGATGGAATAAATAAACCAGTTTATTTATCCATTTCTTAGTTGAAGAGCATCTTGGTTGTTTCTAAGTTTGGTCAATTATGAATAAAACTGCTATAAGCATTCATGTGGACATAAAATGTCAGCTTCTTTGGGTAAATACCATGAGCATAATTGCTGGATTGTATGGTAACGGTATGCTTAGTTTTGCAAGAAACTGCCAAACTGTCTTCCAGAGCGGCTGTACAATTTGCATTCTTACCAGCAATGAAGAGTTTGTTTCATTCGCATCCACACAGGTGTTTGGTATTGTCAGAGCCTGTTGTTTAAAAAGCATTCTCTAATTTCATGTTAGGATTTCTAGAAAAGAGTCAGGAATCAAAGGCCAGGGTTCAATGAGTATTTTTTTTCTTTTTTTTTTAAGTGGGGTAGGAGAAGAGAGAGAGAGAGAGAAAGACAGAGAAAGAGAGAGTTCTTTTCTTTCCTTTGTAGTATTTCTTATTTGTGAGGTTTCCCGGAAAACTTGTAGACCATTCCAGGAGAGAAAACATACTCACAAGAGTAATAGCTGTGAAGAAATAACTTTGAAGAGGATGGAAAAGTAAAAACAGTCTACATTTTTACTTCTACATTGGAAAAATGTTTAAATAATTACTTATTGTCATGTAGGATTAGAACTATAAACTTGGCTGCATGTTCTTCTACTCACTAATTTCTCTTTCTATTTTAATAGCATTCAAATCAGATAAGAGCCTGTCACCATATCTTACACCAATATTCAAGATTTATTAAATATTATAGTACATGATTGAATTAATTATATTACATCCTTGACTTTTAAAAAAGTTACTGTTGTTAAAATAGTTAATAATGACAAAATTCATAATCCCACAAACCAAATAATATAATAAATCTTTCATTTTGCCACTTCCTTTTAATGTGAATGCATATTTTTTATAGACTCAAATTCTAAATTGTACTTATTTGGGGAAGTTTGGGAATCAAGTTGAAAGTACTGAGTTCGGAAAACTCAAGTAGTCAAGATAATTTATTTCCCCCCAGGGGCCCAGGCCAAGCAAGGCACTGCCTTTGGTAGCCTCGTGGGCCTTAGAGACTGGCGACGTTTTCTGAGCTTCAGGAAGCCTGGGGTTTTCACTTGGTGATTTTTCAATCCACAGGTGTGTAAAAAGGAGTTTCCGTGGGTCATGAATTAAAGGTGTCTATAGCACCTTTTTAATTTCCACTAATAAAGGCTAACCCGTGAGGTTACTGATCACTTTGTACTTGCACGTTGGAACAGTGTGAAAGCCTCTGTCTTGCACACACTGTGAGGTACGAATCTGTCTCCGAGGAGATGAGAGGAACATGCTCAGGCTTCAATGTACCATTAAGTCAGTGCTCAGCTCTAAACAGTGGTTTTAAGTATTATAATATTTTCAATGTTTGTATTCTCTTATAGGTCTGTCCAGAATGTATCTAGCTATGTGCTATGAAAAACAGAGACATTTATTGAAGAAGATAAAAGATAAAAGAAACATTGTAAGTAGGACAATGACACCTCAGTCCCCTTCAAAGTAGGCACCTTGGGACCTCACACGGTTCTCCCAATCACCATATGCAGATGCCCCAGTATATTTTCCTGAATATCATTGATGGTCTGAAATCTCTTCCCTTTCAGAGGTTATTTTAGTTTTGGGAAAAGCCAAAAGTCGCAGGGCACCAAATTTGGGCTCTAGAGGGGCTGAGTCACCTGAGTAATTTGATGTTTTACCTAAAAACCTCTGCAGGAAATGTGATGCATGAGCAGGTGCATTGTGGTGATGAAGCTGCCAGTCACCAGTTGCCCATAGCCGCAGCCTTCTGAATCATCTGAACAGTTTCCATGGAGAAGTGTTCAACCAACTGTAGTGCAAAATTTGATACAGATTCATTGCTCTACTTGCTCAGTCATTTTGAACACAATAGCCATGCTAAACACATGCTCGCTCAACAGTGTATATTGGCCCCACTTGACTAGGACAGTGAAGCTGTCATTGTTCACGCATGCGCATTCCAGCCCACTGTCCTTGGCTGCCAGGTTACATTGATATTGTGCAAACTGTTCTTGTTACATTAACAATGCTGGACTTTTTCCAGACAGACCTTGTATATTATTCTATTTATACCCGGAAATGATTATTAACTCTCCAGAAAAAAAAGATGTGCAGATGTTAAAATGATTAAAAATAAAAGATGAAGCGTGAAAAATTCTTCAAATTTATCTAAAGATATTTTCCAGATCTGTGCCTTGCATCCCTTAAATTTTATTCAAACTTTACAAATATTCTTATTCAAACTTTAGAAATACTCTTGATGTCAAAAACCATATTAAATAGCAAAAAAATAATGTTTATAGATCATTTGTTTTTTGTTATTTTAAAATAAATATTTTTGTAACAACGATGCATTACTTGAAGATAAATGTTATTTTAAAAAAGCCTATGATATTCCCTTTTAAAATATTTTAAAAAGCAATTCATAAAATGTAATTTTAAGTATGATAGCAATAAGACTATTATATATACTGATACTACTTAACTAAAATCACCTGAATCCTGCAGGAAGAAAAATCTGAAACTCTAATGAAGGAATAAAAGATGATCTGAATATATATCTGACATTCCATGCACTTGAATGGGACAAATTAGCATTATAGAAGTGTTACTTCTCCCCATATGAATCTGCAAATTGAGGCAATCCCTAAAAAATTATCGGATGGATTTTTAAAAATAATTTAGTAAACACATTATAAAGTTTAATTGAAAGTAAAAAGATCTGTGAATAACTTAATCAACTTTTGCCAAGACTGTAGAAACTTGCGTTCCCAAATAGCCCTGTTTTTTACAATGATTTTTTGGGCAATGTATATACATATATCCACATACATGTATAAATAATAAAATCTAATAATACACATTTGCTTGAAAAAATAGCATCTAAAATTCTGAGTATTTTGAGAAAACCAGTTTACTAGAAGATACAATACTTTAACCATTGCAGAAAATATATATCTTCACATGTGCCATAACCTACAGTTATCACATGCATTATGAAGAAAATTCAGCTTTCCCAGTGAGGCAGATATTATTTGGGCCACTAGAGTCAGCTCGGGTGGTGTCTTTGTTTGCTTAGCTAAACTAGCATCCTTTGTTTGAATTGAGGTCTCCTGTTTATTGTAGGTCGACTTTCACAGCATTAAACAGTGACAAGCTTGATTTTCACACATATGTGCGAACTGCCACAACCTTGATTTGCTAACAAGGGCTGCCTGCCCTGGTGAGAAATTTCACTGAATGATGTACCTGGAAGTATCAAGTTCTCACTTCAGCTAATAAAGCGCTTAATTAATGAAGCTGCCAATGGCAATTTCGTTCTGTGAAACACTGCGTACTGTTAGACCTTTCACCAGACTATAAAATAACCTTCCTTTTTTCCATTGCAGCTCCTTCTTCTTACCTAATAAGTCTGCCTTTTAAAAGCCCTTGCCTCCCTAGTTTCTGACCAAAGGTCATTGACATAAAAGCCTTTGCTGGGTCCTCCTTTTTTAAGGATTTACTTTCTATTCATTACGAGGGTACTGCATGCGTACTAGCAGTTATACTGTTCTAGGGTTTCTAACTAAAGCATGTAAAAGAAATACTAGAGCAAGTAACTTTTTTTTTCTTTTAGAAAAAAAAGACTTCTTTTCTATTTCTGTGGTTAGAAATTAGAAATATTGGGTTGGCCAAAAAGTCTGTATGGTGTTTTCCATAAAATAAAAGGCACCTTTTTCATTTTCACTGATAACTTTTATTGATTTGGATATTTTGAGGATGTCGGCTCTCTCCCATGTGGTAGAACATTGATTGTACTCAATTAATGTCTCAGTTTGATTGCTTTCACCTTCAAATGGTCTACCCGACCGTGTAGCATTGTGTAGCAAGAAATCTCCAGCATAAAACTTTGCAAACCATTTTTTTAAAAAAATTTTTAAACATTTTATTTATTCATTCTCAGAGAGTTGGGAAGGGAAGGGGAAAGAAAACAAGAGAAACTTTGATGTGTGAAAGATACATAAATCAGTTGCTCCTTGCACACCCCCAACTGGGGATCTGGCCCACAATGCAGGCACGTGCCCTGACTGGGAACCAAACCAGCAACCCCTGCTTCCTGTGCCCCACCCCCTCAGTTCACAGCCCAGCACTCAATCCACTGAGCCACACCAGCTGGGGCTGCAAACCACTTTTGACACGTTCAATCAGCCACAGCACCTTCCCCATACCCTGCACAAATCTTTTTTTGTGTTTTTAATTTTCTTGAAATAATAGATAGTATGCTGAAAATGTTGCTTATTTTCTTTCATCTTCAATATTAAAAAGGCTACACAAAAATTCACTGATGTTGATAATTTTTTTAAAGGCACATTGATATGGCAGCTGTCACAATACAGTCTAAGAAAATTGTCTCAAATGAAGTTAAAGAAAACTAAGCACTACTAGAGCCATCTTACGGAAAAAACTAAACAACCTTTTTGGACAACCCAATACATTTATATTTTTGAAAAATGTGCGGAGTGCCCTAGCAGGCATGGCTCAGTTGGGTCGGCATCCTCCCGCAAACCAATGTCTCCAGTTCGATTTCCAGTCAGGGCACGTGCCTGGTTTGCAGGCTGTGTGCTCTGTCTGTGGTCAGGGCGCTTGCAAAAGGCATGCTGATTGATGTTTCCCTCTCACTCGATGTTTCCCTCCTTCTCTATGTCCTTCCCTTTCTCCCTCCATTCCCCTCTTTCGGAAATAAAATAAAAATAAAACATTTAAAAAATGCACAGGGAAAGTCTCACATAGATTTTTAAATTGGGATGTTGTAACGTATTTCACATCTTCCTTTTTGCTAAAGATATGTTGTAAATATTTTCCCATGGTATTAAAAAGTGTTCACATAGGATATTAACGGCAAAGTCATTTTTCATATTAAAGTACCATAATCTAGCTATTTTCCTGCTGCTGGATATTTGGGACTTTCAATTTTTGCTCTCATAATTTTGTAATAAAAAATGAAGCCAATTCTTTAGTGAGGCGGACGAATGAGCTATTTGCAATGTACGGTAATGATAGAAAAGAGAGGAGGTGCCTTGGACCATCATTGTAGTTACACTTTGAAATTAGTACTTTTTTTGCTTTAAGGTGAAACATGGCTCAGAGGCATAGCATGCACACTCATTCAGACTCATGTGCTTCAGCAGAATTCACTTCCTATTTCTCTTACCACAGCCTACCAAACATGAGGCAGCAGGACATGGAACTGGTAGTTGCAATTGGAGGAACGTTCTGAAATATCAGTTGACCCAGGGAAGATGGAGTCATTAAGGCCCCAAGCTGGGGCTTTGGGTAGTCACAGAAGGAGTAGTGACTGAAATGGGGTTCAAGGGACACTATTGAAAATGTTAAATCTTTAATGATAAACTATAACAACTGGGATGTGAATGATTGGAAAGTCAAGGTGACTCTTAACATGAACGTTATTACCTCCCAGTACTGTAAGTTGGCAGTATTCATGGCCCCGACTGATTTTTAGGATTAGTTATCCCACAGGTTAAAGTAAATATCTGATTTTTAGGATTAGTTATCCCACAGGTTAAAGTAAATATTTGTTTTGTTTGTCAAGTGTTACCTTCCCACTCAAATGAATAAAAATAAATACACTCAATCAGTTTGTAAACATTCAGATGACAAGATGGGTAAACTGCAAGGTTCCTTTGGTGGGAAAAGTATTGCCAAATAGATATTCTTTTCTCCTAGCTGCTTGTTCCAGGTGTATCCAAATATATCTTGACTTAAAGTAGCATGACTCCCTATTATATACAGGTTTTTTTTTTAAAGAATGATCTCGAATGAGTTATGTGAATGATTTGACTAAGGAAAGGGGACTATCAGGATTGTTGGTTAAAGTTTGACCAAAGCTCAGTAAAGTTTATTATTTACTGGTGCCTGGGGAGTAGAATAAAAAAGTTATTACTGACTTGAGGAGGACTGACAGGACCTTGAAAGGCAGGTCTGGAAAGGACATCGCGAAGGCTGGAAGAGTGATGTGGAAGGTGCTGGACGAGACCTCGCAGGACAATGCTGCTGGGGACTCCAAGACCTGGTCGTTTAGAGTTTCAGCTTTCCTTCGGGTTTTGTTCTTTCCTTGGAGAGTTTGAGAGCGACTGGCAGGATATTCAGAAAAAGTGTTAAAAGAATAAAAGAACAGAACAAACAGTGCAGCAGATTCCCGCCCTGAGTTAGATGTGTGGTTTGTCCCTTCTGCTCAGCAGCACTGCCTTACTGGGTCAGTGCAAGACAACAGTGAGCTGCGTTAGGCTGTGCATCTGCACCTTCCTAGAAGCATATTCCATTGTATCTCTCCTCCTATCTTTTTTTCCTACCTTGGGGATTTGGAATGAAATTTGTGATCCGCGTTAGTGATATAGTGGTTTTTTTTAGCTAGGAACTGACAAAAAAGGACAGTTTACTGTCAGTCAATGTCATTTCTCATTTTTGGCTAAAATAATTGATGTGTTTGAAGAAAATTCAACCAACATATAAAGAATAGTAGCAATAACTTTAGCCTACTATTAAAACTTAGACAGAAAGGTAATAGGAAAACAAGTAACAAATGGAAGTTTGAGTCTGTCTAGGAATACACTGGTGTCTTGTTACTAGAACCTAATTAACCCCCCTGAATGTTACTGGACAGAGTTGTCCCTTGTGGATGGGACACCCACTCTCCCGGGAAGTCCCCATTCACAGCACTTATCACCCTGCTGGGTCTGTAAGAGCAGGATTTGTGCTGTGTCCCCAGTATCTATGCAGAATTTGGCTCATAGTAGGTGCTTAGTAAATACTTACACGGTGAATAAATGTATATTTCAGAAATTTGTTTTCTGAGCAGAAACCACACCCTTAGGGAACATCATAATGAAAGCTATATGTAAATGTTATGAAGAGGATCTCTGAGTTGCGTAAGGGACTGGAAAAGATAAATATGTATGCATGTGCATGTTATCCCAGATTGATTATATTATCTACACGAACATGATTAAACAAAATGCTGTCACCTGTCTGCTTTCTCATTCCTCCATCACCAAGTCACTGGGATATTAAGGGAACAGTTTGAAGCAGTTACTGATTGAGCCCTGACCTTCTTTCCCCATATCTGTTGCATTATGAGATCCAGCTATTTTTCTTATTAGACTATCTCCTTAATATTTCACTTCAATATCTTTCTTATTTAGATTTAATATACAAAATGCTCTCACAAGCAGGTTTTCCTACTGCAATATGCTGAACCCTAGAAATTGATAAATGTTTTTGATCTATATGTCAATATGAAAAATGAGAGATGCAGCATATTGGGGTTTCTGGTTATATATGCTTAAAATAGCAATTTGCTGTTAACTTGTATAAAAATATGGTGCTTTATATAATCAGCATAATCTGTTGATGAAATTGTCAGAAATGGGTGATTATAATCAAGTGAGTAAATATGTATCATAGCAAATATTTAAGATATTAAATTTTTATTTTAATTGGAATTTTAAGATAGATTATTTTAATAAACTTTTGAGGAAGGATCTGATTTGTCCTTAGGCTTTGATATTATAAACAGTGATTACAACAATATGCAAATCTAGCAGAATTATGCAATTCTTTATCCTAAGGAATTGGGAGGTTACTGCAACTAATTAAAGATGATAATACATAGATTTATTTTTACACATCTGTTCCTTCCTTTTGATATATTAAGCAAATGAAAATAATTATTAAAATATGTAAATGCAGTTGGAACTTTTAAGTATAACTATAGGGTAAAGATAAATTAATATATGTGTACATACAATTTTGCTATCTAACAGAAAATACCATATGAGCTAAATAGTTCTGGGAATTTTAAGTTTATGACAGGAATATGGAATAAATGGTCTCATTACAAGTCACCTATTATTTTATTTTGTTTTAAAAAGTTAAAATTTATACATATGTAATACCATATATACAGATAGTATTTTTAGGCATATTTCTGAATTTCAGCTAATAATCCCGACTTCAAAAATTCCTTTAGAAAACATACTGAATTTTCCCCAAGAGCAGGTGTAAAATTTTAGTAAAATATGTGCTGTCAATCAATGTGTAGTACATGGCACTGACCGTTTCCTGCTTCCAAGTTGAAAGTTGGAAAGATGTGGTCCACCATTCTCAAGGGTCCTGGCTGGGTCTATCTCAGCTGAAAAAATAAATATGATTACTTTGCCAACAAAAATAATCAGCTGGGTGACAAATATGAATGCTATACTGACTGAATCTTTAAATGTCTGTACCTTGCGGGGCTCATAATTCCTTTAGAGAAGTTCTCTTGCATGTTCTCGGGACGCAGAGGGGCGTAGGCCATACCTGTCTATCGTTGTAACTGAGGATTCGGCGCTATAAGG
The DNA here is from genome assembly GCA_004024845.1 of Tonatia bakeri. NCBI lineage: Eukaryota > Metazoa > Chordata > Mammalia > Chiroptera > Phyllostomidae > Tonatia > Tonatia bakeri. The sequence continues at coordinate 103,306 of PVIA01004159.1, forward strand.
CTTTTTCCTGCCAGCTGGACGTAGAAAAGGCAGTGCAATGATGTAGTGTGGATTTCTTCTACACACACTCAGCAGCCTTGTTTACACCAGGGAGGTATTGTTGGGCTTTGGTTCAGATCTGTATCTGCGCTCCACTGTTTGTTTGTTTCTTTTTTTTTTTTAATTTGTTTACTTTTAGAAGGAGAGGAAGGGAAGGAGAAAGAGAGGGAGAGAAACACAGATTGGTTGTCTATCACACAATCCCCACTGGGGACCCAACCTGCAGCCCAGGCACGTGCCCTGACTGGGAATCAAACCAGCAGCCCTTCGCTTTGCAGAACGATGCCCAACCAACTGAGCTACACCAGTCAGGGCTGAGCCCTGCTGCTTGATGCTGGGATTCTGAACTCCTCTATTCCATTCTGAATAATGCTGTGTCCAGGCAGAATTTATTACAAGGAACTGAGTTCTTGGGCAGCTACCAATGGAAGTATCACAGTATTTGCCAACAGAATAAGTTTCCCAATTAAGGTGGTTAAGAGATTCTTTTGTAAAAATGTGAGAGGTAAGTTTGTCTTTGCCTTTCTCCTCTGCTTTCCACTGTTTGATGTCAACTGCCCCCCTTTCCCTGCCCTCATTTCTAGACCCCAGGCTTCCCCTTCTGATAATTAATTAATCCAGTCAATTATTGTCATTGAACTGGAGGAATGTCCTTTGTTTTCTTCTCCCAGGATCCTTTCTTTCCAGTTAAACAAAAAGTTAAACTGTTTCTTTCCACTTTATTAGGTTAAAATTACTTCAAATAGAAATGCACCTCTTAGCCTTGATAATTCTGAAGATGAGGGTTTCTGGTGGGGAGAAACTGTCTCATGCTGTGGTTGGTTGGTGAGGAGAAAGAACACTAGAAGATACCTTCCTAAATTTCACCGCATATGGAGTTGCCCATTTACTTATGTGTAGGATGACTAGACATTGTTTAATATTGATGGGTTATAAAATCTTGTGACTTTGGTTAACCTGAGTTGTCTTCTCCTTAAACTCTTTCTCCCCCAACACTTTTATCAATTACCCTTAATGTACAGTGATTGAAGTTTTTGCTCAACTACGAATGGTTAAAATACCCACAGAACCAGGAATTTCAAAGTTTAGAAAGAAAAATTACAATTCATTTGCAACTTCTCTTCACTAGTTCTTAATTCCTGCAGTAGATCAAGGGACCTAAGTCATGTCAGATGAGAAGCTGACTTTTCACTAAAGTTTGCCTTTTTATAGTAATGTTCTCACTGTGCTCTTTATTCCAGCCCCATGAAATAGGCAGGGCAGGTGTTATATGCATTTTATGGATGAAGAAAACTCCACTCATAGAGGTCCATTACCACAGCCAACAGAGAGCTGGATAAAACTCTAGGACACCTGTACACTAATCTTACGTCTTTCCAGTACAAGGAGTGCCAGCCTCTGGTAATCTTGTGGGAAGACTTCCAAGGAGTTATTCTTGGCCTTATTGCTCTGTAGAAAAAATTCAAGGTCAAACAATTTATTCAGATTGTCCCATATAAATACATTACCTGCCATGAACAAGCATCACTTTCTGGGACCATGGAGGCCATAGGACTTCTCCGTTTTTGTTCCATGATTCTGGCTGGTAAGGAGCTTACCTTTTGGTAATTTTTCTTTTAACAAATTTTAAATAAAAACTTATACAAAAACTATGGTAAATCAACCTATCTAATTTTTCATATTTAATATCTCTTGTCCTTGATGGATTTCCAAAAGCAATTTAAGGGTTTCTATTTATTAATAATGACAATTAAGTATTTTAATGTATGCCATGTGCCAAGCACAGTACATGTAAAGCAACAACTAACATGCTGAAAGAGATGCCAGCTGCTGACTAAAAATCTTTACATGTGTGAACAGATTTAATTTCTCAAAATTCCATGAGGCAGGAGCCAGTTCTATTCGTGTTCTGCAGAGCAAAGTAAAGTGCTTTGTCCCAGGACATAGCTAGTAAGTATTAGAACAGAGATTTGAGCAAGAATCATGTAGCTCCAGGGTCGGTCCAAGCCCTTAACCATGATATCCACATATTACTATATATTCTACATTAACTTAGTGACCTAAGTAATAGGCAGTTAGCTAAGAACTTATAGCTAAGCTTCATCATTGCTATTTTAAGTATGAGGGGATGAAACCTTTCTCATTGCTGTTTTAAATATGTGGCTTATCTAAAGTTACAGAGCTCCTTAAGGTATCAGAGGCATGGTTGGCCCTAGCAGCAAATCCCTAAATTGGCTCAGAATAAGATAAGAGAACCTGGAAAGGACAGTGGCACAGTGATGAGTCCTTCAGTGACAAGCAGGAGAAATTGAATGGAGAGTTCAAATGGACAAAGAACAGATGAAGTAATAACTTGTATACAGAGTAATCTGGTACATTTGGAGGATAAGCTAGGATAATGCTTAGATATCTATGTGTGAAGTCATTTATTTCGTGATGTTATTTGCTTGGTTTGAATTTTGAAAAAGAAAAGTGAGATAATGAGTTTTCTATTTGTTGGAATTGGCATTTGGTTTTGTGGAAAATTGTAAGGACCGACTGAATTACGTGATATAGAACAGTAAGCAGTCACCTCATTGCAGTTTACATTCTCCAGGGCATATGCGATTCCTGGCGGTGGGTGGGCCCCCCTGGTTTCGGAGGGAGTCTGAACATTTCGTGTGAGTGCACATGGGCCTGTGTGCAAATGTTTGTGTGCCTGTGGGCAGCCTGGTGAAGTACAACAATCCTTTCTTAGAAACATTTGTAAAATACATAGGATAAAATAAAATACATAAGATTACAGGTGAAACTAATTATATTGAAAAACTCTTACAAAAATATTTTTTAAAATGTGAGAAACACCAAGAAATGTGCTTTTTTATTAAAGCATTAAATTTCAGGAACCAGCATCTTATCTCAAAATTACCATAATTTCCAAGTTATGGCAAATTTAACTAATATTATCAGGTACATACATGATTGTCACATGATACAAAAATATCTGAAATGTCTGATACTTATTTGGGATAAACTGATGTGTATTTTGAATGCTGCTGTGGTCTGTTTGCCTGCTTCGTAAGTAAAGGAAATGTCACATTTCAGTTAGAATTAGTGGAAGTAGATGTAATCTTTTTTCCATTCAAGTTCATAAATCTCATTACATTTGGTTATTCAGAATCTTAAGTCTCTTATTCTACTGCCTCCTTCCTTTCATGCCATTGATTGGTTGGGGGAATCAAGTTATTATTTGTTTTGATTAAGTCCCACATGCCAGATTTGGCTGATTACTTCTTCATGGTGGTGTCAAAGTTTTTCTATCCCCAGTATTCCATTCCACTTACTTTCTATAACTGGACAGTATTTCTAGAGACTTGAACAAGTTCATACTTAATAATTTTTTTACTGGAATACTTCACAAGTCGTCCTGTGTAATTCCTTTTGCATCACATGAGGTTGTATCTTGTTTTCCCATTTTCACTGATGCTAAGACTTCTCAGTGTATGGTGTGGTGGCACCTGATCCTTCATTGTAAAGTCCCATCAACTCCTGTTTTATGGTTTTACTACTCATTGATGACCATTATCTGTATAGATTATTTCATTGGCAGTTGCAAAATAAGATCTAATTCTGTAACTGGTAAGACATTTACTATCTGGGATTCAATTTTTAAAAAGCAATTTTCACCATAAACTACTTGGTAATCTTGTAATAATGTCTATATAAGGAACACAGGATAATGTATGATTCTTTCTCTTAAGTTATCACTTTTCAGTGTAATCAATATTCAGCTTTTCTCTGGACAACCACACACAAACACACTATCTATTTGTGTGTCTGTCCATTGAAGTGTCCTTTATCTTTTGGTTTATTCCATCTAATGCCATGGAGAATCATGTCAAGTTGGTACCAGTAAGGTTTGATACTTTATTTCTTGAATATAAAGATGTCTTAGGCTCCTCTTATACATTCCTTACTCTATCAGGGGTGTCAAACCTTCTGGCAACTCTGGGCCACACTGGAAGAAGAAGAGTTGTCTTGGGCCACACATTAAATACACAAACATTAATGAAAACTGGTGAGCAAAAAAAAAAGGCTTTAAGTAAATTTATGATTTTGTGTTGGGCTGCATTCATACCCATCCTAGGCCACATATGGCTGTTAGGCAGCGAGTTGGACACCCCTGATGAGAATGAGTCACTTTCCCGAAGGAATGAGTCCTTTCCTTTTAATGAAGAGTGGCAGCTAGAAGACACAATGTTGATGGTAGAGGAGCTTCTTGTTAATGGGTTGTCATTACTTCTAGTTTTCTCAGTGGACAGAGCTAGGAGATGTGAATGTTTATAAAAGAGTATGAGTAGTCATTATTTCACACTAACTTCAAATAAAATTCTGATTAAGATTTTAAATTAAAAACATTATAGTTATATTTTTCTCATGCTGAAATATTATTTCTTAGAAGCAGTAATATAGTTACTTATTTGCTTTAGACTATAATGCATTTATGATAGTTTCAAAATAAAAATATCAGTATTTATAATAACAATGTGGCCCCTGGATTCACATTAAGATTTCTTTGTGGTTTGCCCTTTAAATAAATAAACATATATATAGCATTAAAGATAGAAAAATATTTGCTTTTTGTGTGTGTGGGTATGCTACTAACATGATAAAATAAGCAGGTGCATCTGTTTCAGTATGTGTTAAATTTATAGTAATTTTTTAAACATTTCTTTTAAAATTAATTTTGTTCTTTTGAAAATTCAATTAAAACATTGACAGGACTTCAAAAAAACTGTATAACAAGATATAGCTACGGAGTGATCCTCGTCTTCTTCTCCTTGTTTTTTCTTTTCCCAAATGTGTAACTATTTTTGTTGGCTTTTATCCTTCCATTATTTCTATTTGAAATTTTAAAGAGATACAAACATATATTAATGCCTCCTACCTCATTTTTACAGAAAAGGTATCATCCAGAAACACTGTCCTGAACCTTATTCTTTTCCTACTCAGTATAGTCTGGAGATTTCACTCTATAATATATAGAAGTTTCCTTATTTGTTTTTTATAACTTCTCTGCCCATAACTTATTTAACTAGTCCTTTATTGAAGGACACTTTGTGTATTATTTGCCATTATAAATGATACTTTACTAAATACCTTTGTGATAAATTCCAAAAAAATAGCATTTCTTATCAAAAAGTTAAAGCATAAATAATTTGTTAGATATTATGAAATTCTTTTCAACAGTGATTGTGCAGTTTTGTATCCCCATCAGCCATGTCCTGATGACAGTGCTCAGGTCCCAAAGCAACATACTTACCAATTCGATAGGCAATTCTGAGGCACGTGTTCCACGGGATTCACTTGCAGAAATATAGTTTAGAAATCATTTATGATAAAATAAAAGAGATCAGAATGAAGAGGTGAATTGTATCTGTGTTCAGATATTTCATCTAACTTATGGAGAAAAAGATGAATAATCCATGCTATTTATTGTATTAGTACAATGAAACTCTCACAAATACCAAAAGTGATGAAAGCAGCACCATCTGCGACACAACCCAGAACTTTCATAAATAGCAAGCCACAAAAGAAAGAGGATGAAAAAATATAGCAGTATTGTGGCATTTTTGAGGGTCTAATGTCTGATGGAAAAATGGACTCATTTGAAGTACGGTGTTGGAGGAGATCTCTGTGGACACCCCGTCTGATGGACTAGGGGAGAGAGCTGAGTCGAGAGGGCCTCTCCCCAACCTCGGTTCTTGTCTCACTCACCAAAGAATAATTCAGTTGAGAGAAAACACATATAAAGGAAATGACATAGCAAGTTTATTTATAAAACACATATGAGCACAAAGCTGCAGGCAGGCATCCAGCTAGTCTGAATGCCCCATGGGTAGAGGAAATGAAGTTGTTAGTAAGTTAGTGAGTTAGTTTGTACACTGAAGCTGAGGCTACAAGTAGGTACTTAGTTAATGTAAGCAGACTGACTACTGGGGTTCGGGAGTTATATACCTTAGCTGCCTTTTAGGTTCCCACTCTGTCCCCCTTGGGGGAAAGCCAGCTAAAAAGGCTTTCTTTTTCAGTTAGTGAAGGCTCTTTGCCTTAGTGAATTTGTTACAGTGGCTCCCTTTGCCAGCATAGAATCTCCAGGACTACTTCCTCCCCTCCTCCCTATACAATTCCCGCTTGCGACATTCAGGACAGCTGGCAACCTTAGTAAGATCGTTACAGAAGCTCCTTTTCTCAGCACAGTCTCAATGACTCACCCCTCCTCCTGCGCTGTGTTCATAATGCTGGGGACACCCAGCAATCTTATCAAGCTGAGCTCAGGACTGCTGAGTTAATTGGTGAGACATGTCTCTCTTTTGCTTCTACCTTCCTGTATTAAGTTCTTTGTTAGATTGTAATGGTGTTTATTCCCCTGCCTTTATTTCCCCTTTGGCTGCTCACTCCTAGCTGCTACCTAACACCTGGATCACAAGAAAGATGAACAGGTGGGTCCTAGAGCAAATTAAGCCTGAATATCATTAGAGGCAAAAATGACAAAACCGAAGCTGTCCTATTTCAGGCACATCATTTGAGGGCAGGGTTTTTTAGAAAAGGCAACAGTGCTGGAAAAAGTAGAGGGCGGGAGGAAAAGAGGAAGACCAAACAGGAGATGGATGGACTTCATGAAAGAAGCCAGAGGCATGATAGTAGCTGAGCAGGGTTGTGGAGGGCAGGCCACTCGAACATTGCTGCGGTCATGGGGTCTCCAGGGAACTGCAGGTGACTCAACAGCACATGACAAACACGATACCTAGCTGCTTTCAAGGGAACACGTATAAATACTTCTGCACGGTTACTTAATTAGAGGACTGACAACTACTCTCCAGTCTATAAATAAAGGAAAACATAGCAAACGGGAAAGGCGATTTTGTGGACTTTTCTGAAATTCATTTGCTAAGATTTTGGAGATGGTAAAGAATGTACAGGCTGAGAATATTAGGGAAGGTAAAGGCAAGTGTTAGTGCTGCATTTTTAAGAGACAAGTTTGTTTTTTTTTTTGCTTTGTTTTCTTTTACCTAGGCTGACAAATATATAGTACTGTTTAATATCTATTAACTGTACCATTCATAATCTTAGCACTTTGAGAGACTCATTTTTATAGTTCTACCAAAGTCTCCTCATGATAATTGTGTTGTCTAGATATTTTTGCATTTACTTTGCCCTGTTTTCCTTCTCGGTTCAGTTCTGGTCCAGCCTGCTTGTTCAAGTTCATGCTTGGCGTCTCTATCCCCGCAACTCCGTAAAGACTGCCACCCTGACCCTGGAGCTTCTGAAGCCAGTTGTCTGGCCAGGGATTGCTGCTGGTCTCCGTGGAAAACCCCAGGCGTCCCTTGGTGTTTTGAGAAGGTTGACTCGTGTTCTATAGTGCCTGACTCCCAACGAGTTGACTGTCATCCAGAGGCAGGGGCCAACGAAGCGGCCTGTGTTAAGCGGGGATGTCACTGGTGCGCTTCTGAGAACAGCACTGCTCCGTTTTGCTTCTATAACTCCAAAGAGGAAGCTGCTTGCTCAGCGATAGTTCCCATTCAGAAACGCGTGGATTGCCATCCTCAGCCAGGAGCTTCCCGAGAAATCTGTGAAGCTAAGGGCTGTGTCTGGTGTTCTACAACCATTGCCAACGTTCCCTGGTGCTTCTACCCGGAGGATGGTCCACATGGCTACACTATGAAAGATGTTCCTCAAAGAACAGCCCAGGGATGGAGGTATATATTTTCTAGAGCTTTTAATAACCACTTCTACCACCCAAAGTTTCTTAGCCACACCAGTGCGTGTGGTACACATATCACTTCAGAGATTTCATTCTATTTTTATTGGCTGTGTCCTGAGAACTCTGAGCCCTCATGGTGAATCCAAAGGCCTAAAATACATGGCTTTTTACTTCCTAATCATTTTGACTTCTAAATCATTGTCAAGACTCCCCCGGTGAAGAGTAGATTATACCTCTTCCTAGTTTGTCAGTCCGTGGTGTGGGCCCAGCCGGGGAGCCAGAAACAGTGTTTGTATTTTGTGTGCTGGATGATTCATTGCACAGAAGTTGAGCTAAGGTAAAATTTGTCTTTTATGCCCTGGCTGGCGTAGCTCAGTGGATTGAGCACAGGCTGCGAACCAGGCATCGCAGGTTCGATTCCCAGTCAGGGCACATGCCTGGGTTGCAGGCCACGGCCACCAGCAACCGCACATTGAGGTTTCTCTCTCTCTCTGTCTCCCTCCCTTCCCTCTCTAAAGTAAATAAATAAATAAATCTAAAAACATAAAAAAAAATTTGTCTTTTATGATATTGTGACAATCTTTTAGAAAGAAGCCTTTTCTTCCTTTTGTTGCATATCTTTCATGAAGTGTGCCAGAGCACCTAATTTTCAGTGATATGACAGAGAAAGTTAGAACAAAAAATTGCTCCCAAACTGCAAATACTTCAGAACATCAGAAATTATACTTCAGCATCGGCAGAGTACTTCCTCTGCTTCATGCACACAAAAATAACTCCATCACAAATGATAGGCTTAACTTTCATAAGAACAGAATAGATTGCCATTTTTCCTCCATCAAAGTTCTTAAGGGAAAAAAAGTCACATTTAATAGGTTAAGTGTCACTTTAAAAAAATATGTAACCTGTACTGGTTTTTAGAGACCAGATCTTGATTTTGAAGATATGTTTTGGGGCAATGTATAGAATGTACACAATTATGGAATTTATTTAGTTGGAACTCAGCAGGGTATTATGAATGTTGACTTTACTTCAATTTCTATTTAGAATTGATAAGCTATTTCTTTTTTACATTGTAAGAGCAGAGCTTGAAAACTATGTCAAAGTGCGTTTTCCATGTACGTTTTTTTTTTTACTAGGAAGTGATATAAAATGTAATGAGTGCAGTGAGGAGTAGGGATTTGGAGGCCCACTCTCTTTAAAGACAAAGATGAGAACTGAGAACTGCCTGTTGGGACCCTGGCCAGCAGCAGACGGGTGAGGCCTGGGTTACGAGGATCTGATTTATGTCAGGGTGGGCCAGGGTGGTCTCAGAAATATAACACATTCCAAATTGAAAGAACAAAAAAAAGATATCATTACATTTTGTTTTTAATGATTCTGGACCTTGCAAATGCTCTGCATGGAAGGCACTGGCCTATTTTATGGGCTCAAAAATAGAACTTGATTGAACTGACTAACTTACATTATATGCTATTTTCTCTTACTTGAGTTTTTACAGATTTTAGCAGAGACCATCATGGGAAATGTTTTGAAAACAGATTAAAATCTGAAATTAAAATAAAAAGAGCTCAGGATGAATAAGAACAGTGAACCATAAAATGAAGCAAATAAATATCAGATAAATTAAATTATAACTGTATTATATTCTGACTGGGAATAAAGTTCATACAGAAAGGGGAATTGCAAGATAGAAGAAGAAACAATCTGAGCAATCCAGGGAGACTCTGAACGCATGTCTTTGCCATCCGGGCAGCCTTTGGCTTATTCGTAATGTTCACTTAGCCTTGCACTCTCCTCTGGGCCTGGGAGATCTCATTATGTCCCAGTTTGACCATCAGATCATTTTGCTTGCTGCCCTTATACAACTCCTCAAATATTAATGGGTTCTTTGTAAATTAGGAAAGAAGGTTCCACAGCAAAACAATGTCAGTATGTGGTGGTGCCTTTCCATGCTAGACCCCAAATGGTGGACCTAATCCAGAATATAACCAAGGAAGTAGGCCTCTCTCCTTGAGTCTAACATTGGAAGGCTTGGTGGAAGTGGGTGATAGTGGTGATGGCATTGAATTGGAGATTCTGGTAGCTGGATGTGTGTAGTAGTTTCACACACATTCGCGTAGGGTGATGAGGGAAGACAAAACTGGGAGGAGAGGGGCTGTGCCCAGGATTGTAGGTAAATGATTGCCTATTGATTACTTCTAAACTTGGTTTTTAGATGTCATTGATAGCCATCCTGTTTGAACATGACAAGAGATTTTGTTCTACTGCAAGGCAGAGTACATGAATATCAACTAAGTCAGGTGGCCATGTTTCATATGTAGCTGTAGCTTTTCCTATTTTTAGAGATGGATTAGGAAGGAAATTAGTTTCCTTATTGCCATTCCAGTGTTCCACATCTACACCTCAGTGTTTCTGCTGTTAGTAAAACAGTTCTTATCTGAATCTTCTTTTCCTTGAATGTAAGGTTGTTTATCTCTGTTAACATTCTTTTTACCTGAGGAAGTCCACTCATTGTAAAAATAAATATGCTTTACTTGGGTTAATAAAACCGGTTTATCTTCTAGATTAACATTAAACAAACGTGGCAACATATCCCTGTTTGGAAATGATGTTTCCCCCATTGTAATGGATGTGGAATTTCATACCAAGGATCGGCTCCAATTTAAGGTAAGTATAACTGATGGTCTGCATTTTTCATCAATATGAAGCTTATTAATGGAAAGTTATAAATGTCATAACATTATTTGATTAAGTACCTCACATAATATTTTGATTTGGAGGTAACTACAATTTGGCATTTTACTTATTGGTAACATTGCAATTAGATTATTTTAAAAAATTAATATACTATATTCTATCTAACCTGTTTTAGATTTATGATCCCGATAATAAGCGATTTGAAGTTCCACTCAATATTGAATCCTCCTCAGATGTGCCTGTTGAACCCAACTATGATGTTGAATTTGTAAATGATATAGTCCTTAAATTCAGAGTAATAAGAAAGAAGACAAGAACAGTATTGTAAGTACTATTCATATTAATATGCTCTTAGTTTTGTCCTTAGAAACAACACATGGAAAAGTTATGGAGGATATGAGATCAGCAAGCTTAGAATATTAGAAATATGAAGTTTAACTTAAAGCTATGTTTTAGTATTGGGTATAAAAAATATTCATTTACTCTCCTCTTAAATTGTGTATTCAGGAGAATTAAATTATGAGGAATTGAATTATAAGCTATTTTCAGTTTTAAAATTCTATGTTCCCTTTCAAAACTTAATTTTGTTGGACTGGTACATGGTACATATTCTGTTAATATCAGCTGTTATTATATTTATTGTTTCTACTATTAATCATTGATGATATTTTTGAGCATTATGATAATAAAAAACACATGCCTAATAATCTAAAGTAATATCAATCATTTTTTAATTAATTTGTGTCTTATCATTATTATGCAAAATAATATAGTGCCAGCATAGTGCCAATATTTGCTTTGGATTTCCATGTATATCTATGTCATCCTGACTCTTCAATTCCTTTCAAGATACATTGGCCTTGAATTGACATGAATTATAATGTGGTTATGTCTAGATACGCAGTAAAGCCATCCTTGCTTCAGTAAGTCAGAAGATCAGCTTCTGGTTTAGCAGTGCTGCCCCTCTCAGTGTGCGCGCCGCCCACTCAGCCATGTTTACTCTTCGAGGCCACACTGAGTTCCTGACTGCAGTGAGGTTTAAGTGGCCCCAAATACTTTGTAGCCCTTTCTAGTCAAGAGATGAAGTCTGTTTCCCCACCTCTTGATTCTGGGCTGGTCCTGTTTTATGCTTTGACCAATAGAATGCAAGAGAAATGACATGTGATTTCCAAGATCTGACCCCAGTAGGTCTTACAACTTTCTTGCTCACCCTCTTGGACCATTTTTAGCATCATGTGATAAAAGTCTACATAGAAAGAGAGACCCAGCCATTTCACTTATTCCGGACATTCAGGTGAGTCCCCTGTCCTATGAGTGAGACCCTGCTATGCCATCCAACCACAGCTAGGCTGACATCTGGTTCCTTTCTGACCACAAGGTACACCAATCCCAGTTTATGTCCATATTAGAGGTAAGACCAGACTCATTGCCTACTAAATGTTTATACTAAATTTCGGCATAGCTTGTTATGTAGAAATTAATAACTAAGAGGAAAATGTATTACAGTAGCATTCCCTAGCAATGGGCTGTCATTGGTAACAAAAACATAAATCGTTTGTCACTGACTTTGGGACCCAATGACAAGCAGAGGCTGGAAAATGGTGAAGAGGTTTGTGGGGTGGTGACCAAATTGTTAATGGAAGCTGAAAGGATGGCTACCCATGTTTTGTACTTTTGCCTATGATAACTTCAAAGCTAGAAAAGGTGTCTAGTGAACTTTGTGTATCTGACAAAGGAGATTTCCAGGATATTTCTAACTTGCCTGTTAGACAAAAGGAACTTTACTGTTCTGCTAATCCTTTGACCTCTCAATGTTCAGAACTTAACTTCGTGCTTCCGCATCCTGCCCACATCTCCCATAGCCCTCATGTATGGATCCTACGTCAGGCCAAACTGGACTGCTGCCTTGCTGTTTCTTGGACCTATCCTGACCTTTTCTTTCTTCCTTCCCACATTTATTCAGACTGTTTTCTCTTTCTTGAAAGCCTGTCTGTCTCTCCTGCCTCTGCTTGTCATAATTCTTCCCCAGTGTAATCTACTCTTTTTATAAAGTTTGCCTGATGATACTTCCATAAATGGAAATGACCTCCCTTTCTTTTTAACTTAAAAAGAACTAAATCTGTACTTTTCTTTAAACTCCTATACTATATTTCACATCATATTCATTTCACCTTACTATCTTATCTCCCTCTGGATATTAATTTCCTTTATGGCAGAATCAATGTCTAGTTCATTGTTACGATTTTTACATTTTGAAGCAAGCCTCAAATGTTCAATAAGTAAATATCAGTGAATTCTTACTTGTCCACTCTCCTGTAAGTACATTTTAGAAGTGCTGAGAAATAGCAAGACACAATTAGACCGTAATTAGAGGAATATGTTGTTTCTTCACCAAAACTGAAGAAAGTGCAAAAAGTGCCTTAAGAAAGAGGGTGTGAGCAATTCCAACAAATGCTGCTGATAGATTAAATTGGATGAAGACTGAGCACTGAACACGGGTTCCAACAACATAGTTCATTCCTCATCTTTAACAAACGTTTTTATTGCGGTGAAGACACGCACCATGAGACCTGCCCATTGACCAGGTCCTCACTGCACAGTGCGGGTCGGTGACCACAGTCCAGTGCGGCGGAGCGGGTCCCCAGAGCTCAGTGTTCACCTCGGCGGCAGCAGCTCCAGGGGAGCTCGGCGGCGGTTCAGTGAGAGTGGGGAGAGGAGTTAGAAAGACTGAGGGTAAGCGACTGCTTTGGAAAATGTGATTTTAAGAAAGAGAGAAATGGAGTGAAATGAGGTCAGGAGAGAATGTGAGAGTTTTTTTTCCCTTAAGATGAGAAAAATAGCAATGTGTTTCTATTTTGTTATGAAAGATGGTATAAGAGAAAGCGGAGAAAAGGCTGGAGTCAGTGAGTCACTGGAGGAGTTAGTCTGAGGAGCACAAGCAGTCCATTCATCCTACCAGACCCAGAGGCTGAGCTGGAATACACGGGCCAGAGCTGTTGGCTTGGTGGCTGCTCGAGGCTGGAAACCAAATTCTTTTGAAATTGCATAGCAACACATGTTGGGGGTCCAATGCATTTAGATTGAGGGCTGAAAAGAGCAATGAGGGTCTGGCCTGTTTGTCCTGTCCTTCCACCTTTTAGGCAAATGTCCCGGCTGCCTGAGGTCTGGTTGTTGAGGCCATGGGTATGAATGTTGCTTTGGTACCCACTCTGGCTGAATGGGAGCCTGTGCAGGCCAGCTGCCCTGACGCCCAGTGCTCTGGTGTGTGCTGCAATTCACGTTTGTGGTAAACACCACCTTCTCTATCCCCTTGCCCACCCCACTCCCGTCAGACAGCTTTGCAGAGAGGGCTTTCTCCAGGGATGTGAGAGTTAGCATGCACCCAAGGGAGAGTGAAAGATTGGGCTTCTCAACACTCTGTATAAAACTTTCTCATAATAAATGCTCAATACATTTTGTTGCACCTTGTGTTTTCTTCAGGTATATATTAACAAATATTATTTTTCTACATCCATTTGGTGTTTGTCATTGGGGATAAATAATAATAAAGAATACACTACCCGCTGTCAATAGGGCTAACTAGAACAGCTGAGAGAATGAAAGAAATGCAAAGTAAGTATGAGAAATGGAAAAGGAAATTTAAATTCTGACTGGAGAATAAGATTTCAGGGAGGAGTTGGTTGTGGTGAAGCCTTTTTTGTTTAAGGGAATTATAAAAGCAAGGCATGAAAGAATAAAAAGACTAGATGTCTTCCGGTTTAAAAAGACTGGTGTGATAGGAAGTACAAGGAGGGACTGTGACATGGTTTTATACTGTGAATCAGTGCATAGCTCATGTGACGGTGTAGGGGAGGAAAAGCTTCCCTTGACCCTCTTAGGGTTCCTGGCTGGGACTGAAGAGTAAACTGGCAGGTTAATAGGAGAAAAGCATTAAAATGTTTTTTTGAATTTGTATATGTTACATGAGAGCTTTCACAAGAGAATGAAGACCCAAAGAAGTGACAGAGCAGGAAGGTTTTATACATTTAGACAAAAAGACAATAACTTTGTGAGGAATTGATAAGACAAGACAGAGAGGTTGCGAGTAGGGGTTAGTCAATGGTACAGAAGTAGCTAGGAGATAAGGGTCAGTTTAATGACATTTATTCATAGATTTTTCTGGCCCCAAATTCCCTGTCTCTGGTGCTAAGAATGTCTTCCTTTCTCTAGTCTAGGTACAGTGTGGGCATCTTTTACATGGGGGATTTATGATGCATTTCAGGGAAGAACAGTGAGCAGGAAAAGATTAGAATAACTTTCCTGCTTCTACCACTTTCCCACTCTTCAGTTTCGGAAATGAAGTGTGCCCAGGTACCACGTTTTGGGGTGGCATGCCCTGAGCCTCGGCAATAGAGGCTCAGGAAGTGGAGGTGGTGCAGGGTCCTGCATGCCCTGTTACCCTATTTTCTTCAGTCGTCACCAACTCACCCGCTGCTGGCCTCACGGTCATTGTGTGAACTGATCCGACTCTGGTGGAAGAAATGCTATTTTAATCGACCCTCCGGAACATAGTAGCCACGAAGTCCTTCTTCCCTCCATTCCCTCCGCTGTCAGATGTTTATCTGATACCTCTTACATGGCAACATATTCATTTGTAAGAGCTACACAGCAATTTTAATGGTTCATTAGTGATAGAGATTTATTCCATTTTATAGCAGCAATCCTGAGTTAAAAAATGATTTCTTTAAATGTATTAAAGAGAGTTTGGGGGTGAGGTGAAGATGTTGTGGAGCTGTTGATATTTCTTTTGAAGTTCTAGGGAGATCCTTCTACTTTGAATTGGCAAAGATTGCTTCTAAAAGTTTATTTCATACCAACAGCTTTTATAATAAGTAGGATTGAACACACCAATATCAATTTATAATAAACAGGAGTGTGTCAACATTAAAGCTTAGGACTTTGAATATTATGAATAATATGGCTGTAGGTATTCTGGAAAGTACTCAATACTATTAATTGTAATACACATGATCAGAATTCCATCATCTGTTTATATATCTAAAGATATGTCTTGCCTAGACCAACTGTTTTTTCCCCCATTCCAAAAAGATATTTTTCCCTTGCACAAGCCATAGCATGTGCCACTGTGGTTAGTTGAAAAGCAAGATTACATATAAGGAGTTTCTTATGATAAGTGCGTTACAGAGAGCTACCTCTATGGTAAAAAACAAACAAGTAAGGCAATAAGGAACTTCTATTTCATTTTCTATGAACTTTCATTTTTAACTGATCTACTCAGTTTTCTTTATAACATTTTTCAAAAGGAAAGTCATACGGTATTATTTCATTTTATTTTTCATCTGGTATCCTTTTAATCACACTAAAATTATTTTAGTTTTATTTGAACAGTGAGAATGCATTTGAATAATGTATTTGAATGTCATTTTAAAGCTCAATTAACATTGTTTACATAATGCTATATCTATTTTTTTTTTACTTATTATAGTCTAGTTGTCCTATTTTTTAATGTTTAATGTAGGTAATTTCTAAATGAACAATGAAATTTGCTTCTTTATTCAGAAAGTTTTTGCTTCTGTTTGCCTTATTTTATAAGCATAAATATATGTTATATATGATTATATATAAATATATATAAAATCAGTGTTCATGATTCATGAAGGGGAATAAGAAATAGGAATGAATATTTGTTAACATGGCCTATGAAAATCTTAAGGGACTGAGTATCCTCTGAGT
The DNA here is from genome assembly GCA_004024845.1 of Tonatia bakeri. Taxonomy (NCBI): domain Eukaryota; kingdom Metazoa; phylum Chordata; class Mammalia; order Chiroptera; family Phyllostomidae; genus Tonatia; species Tonatia bakeri. The sequence goes on from PVIA01004159.1 coordinate 119,516, forward strand.
GGTGTTAACCTTTTTAGAACATTGGGGGCCATAAGAAGAAGCAGAAGATAAAGGACTGACACAGTGTATGCCTCTCAAGTCAGTCATTCCAGGCTTAGTAAACTGCTGATAACAACTCACAATGTGTCACAAACTTCTGACAACCCAGTTCTTTCAATGATTAGATTTTTAAAATTTTTTGCCTAAGGAAAAGGTTATAAACGTGCATTTAATAGAATATATAGGAGGTTGCATTTAAGGTTTGTGGTTAGAACTAATGAGACCTGTAGCAAGTTTGCCCTGAATTCTGTTGGCTTATATAAATAAATGACACTTTAGATAAAACCAAGAAAACCATGTGCTTCTATAAACAATAGCATAGACTGATATTTGAAGAATCATTGATAGTATACTACTAAAGCTTAATTGATACCTTTCTTTACATTGAAAAGTCAAAGCCAAAGGATTTTTCTGAGAGATAAGGTTACCTTTAAGGTTTATGGCAAATTGAGCTAGAAAAGAATTCCTTTCCTCTAAGAAGTGGTTACTCACCCTCAGAGATAGGCTCCATTATGGCGATAACTGCTGTGGCCATGTCGAAATGCTTCCATGATAGTGAATAGCCATTCCCTGAGCCGGTCCCATGTCCCTTCTGCTGTTCTGCTGCTCTCCTTAGCCCCTCCAGCAGGACCCGCCAGTCTCCCTACGTCCTTTAAATGGCTAAGACCTGCCATCTCTGGGGTCTTGGGGTCCCTGATTCAGCCTTTGGTCCACAGGGGCTCTCATTGTTCACCATGTGCTGAACTAATTTTTTTTTATTTTAATGATTGTTCAAGTAGTTTTCTCCCCTTTACTCCCAATCAAGCCCACCCACCCCCCTCCCATCTTCCCTCCCATTACCACCCTCCCCCTAGTTTTTATCCATGTGTCTTTTAACTTTGTTCCTGTAAACCCTTCCCCTTTTCCCCTGAAATTTCCTCTTCTCTCTCCTCTGGTCACTTTCTGCCCGTCCTCTAATGCAGTGTCTTTGACTATATTTTGCTTGTTTCTTTTTTGTTGTTGTTTAGGTTCCTGTTAAAGGTGAAATCATATGCCAGGCAGTGAAAGATAAATACCATATGAGCTAATTTTTAATAATTTGAGTATAATCCTTTTGTATACCCTTTCTGAATGGTTTTTTGGAGTTCAAAATCTAGGTAACTTTTAAAGTACTATTAATATTCTTATACAATTTTGAAGCAGATTCTTTTTTTTTTAAGATTTTATTTATTTATTTTTAGAGAGGGACGGGAGGGAGAAAGAGAGAGAGAGAGAGAGAGAAACATCAATGTGCAGTTGCTGGTGGCCATGGCCTGCAATCTAGGCATGTGCCCTGACTGGGAATCGAACCTGCGATGCCTGGTTCGCAGCCCACGCTTAATCCACTGAGCTATGCCAGCCAGGGCTGAAGCAGATTCTTAATAGTCAAAATAAAAGCACCTTCCCCCATCAGTAATATTCTCGAATAACCTGAGGCAGATGATTGTTATTGATATGATTAGTTGATCAGAAAGTAGTACGGTAGCATTTGGTCCTTATTTCACATCTTTGTGGCTAACTAAAAGCTTTAATGAACTTTTAGGAAATTATACTTTGAGGCTTTGATACTTGTAGGAGAAAATATGAGAGAAATCTTGTCTGAGGCTTCTGATGACCTGAAAAATTAAATGTGTTTTCTTGTTTATTAGGATCTGAAAACACTGTATTCAACTAAGAACACAAGAATAAAGATAGTAAATCTTTTTTCCTATGGGGAGCCAAGTTGACACCTACTATTACTCTTCATACACTATACCTTACCTGCTCATCGTGTTTCCCCTGAAACCTCCCCTTTCTGGGGCTGTGACTTGTGCCCTGTTCTGCTCCTATAGCAACATGTATTTACTTATCTCCACGTGTCCCACTGTGTTGTAACTACCTAGTTGTCCCCAGCTCTTATTCCTTGGAGTATTTCTCCAGTGCCCAGTGCAGGACTGCGCACTCAGTAAAGTAAAGCGCACTGAGTAAAGATTTACTCATTAAATCAACCCTGAAAGAGAGGGGGAGGGAAAAGAGAGTGAGAGAGAGAAGCACTGAAAAAGCAACAATTTTCAACAAATATGGTTTAAGTACTGCTACTCAGCAGGGCGTGAGAACTCTCCTCTGGCAGGGAACTTAGAAACACCCACCTGCCTCCCCTGTGAACAGGGCTAGAAACTGGAGCACAGGAGAGACTGGGATGAGGTCATGGGTTTGGAAGCAGAATGCGGCCGTCCCACCTGTGACTGCTGTGCTGTCACCACCTGACCACTCCTCTCTCCCTTCCCTTTGACTTAACCTTGGCTTTCACAGTGTAAACAGGTGTTCTGGATCAAAAGGTTTCAGAAATGTCAGTGCAGCAGTCGGCTCTCAGAGACTCACTCTGTATTGCTCCTTATTAAGAACTCTGAAAAAGTCCTGCAGAAGAGAAAGGTAGCTCAACATTTCCCAAGTTTTCCTTGAACACAGACTACTTTTATTTCAAGAAAGACCTACTTCCATCTCAACAGATAAAATGCTGCATGAAAATTTGAGCAGCAAAACTGACTGAATCTTGGCACTGTTATTTCGGTAATTTTAGGCAAGTCATGTAACTTTACTCCATCTGAGGCTCAGTTTCTTCGTTTATAAAATGGAATAATAATGCCTTCACAGGGATATTGTGAGGGTTAAGTGAGATAGCACATAGGTTTTACCCAACATTGAGCAAATATTCAGTAAACATGAATTACCATTCCCTCAGATCCCCCACATCCCATTTTTATTTTCTCCTCCCCCTTTAAGCTAACCTTACAGGATTTTTCTTTTTGGACAGGAATTTAATGGAGAAAGGAGTTTTTATTAAAGTTTCACAAACTTTTTTAAAATAAAAAAGCCACCCAGTCACTGTCTTTTTGCTTCTCTGTCCGGCACAGGTGGGAAACAACTCTTGGGGGCCTCATATTCTCTGACCAGTATCTGCAAATGATGACCTCTGTCCCGTCCACTTCGATCTACGGATTTGGAGAACACGAACATCCATCCTTTAAGCATGACATGAATTATGTTAGATATGGAATGTTTTCCAGAGATCAATCACCAGGGGTAATGTGTGAACAGAGATTCTTAACACTAAGAGTTTGTTTGTTGAAAGAGAAAAAGGGCATGACTAGTAAGAATAATTTTCTATAGGGTGCTATAAATGTACTCTCAGAAATCATTTTGGTTTATACTTAAGTGGTTATAAAGGCAAGTTTGAAATTTTACCTCTATTCAGGTTTTCATTAGTTTGCCTTTTACCCCCGTAACATATATTACACATTTTTTTTGTTTTTTGATGTCATTAATTGCTACTGGATCTCACTGAAATAGGATAATAAAAATTCTAATAAATCATAAAAACACCATATTTCTTTTTTGCGTTGCAGGCATTTAGCAATCTCTATGGAGTTCATCCGTTTTATATGTGCATTGAGAAAGACTTTAACGCTCATGGTGTTCTCCTCTTGAATTCCAATGCCCAAGGTAACGTGATTCTCTGGTTAAATCCTGAAAAAGCAAGTGCATAATGTAAATGCTGTTTGTGCCTTTTCTCCCTTTAAAACGTTCCTATGAATTAGAACAAAATAGAGTGAGAGATTATCTATAATTTAATATTTTGTTTCAAAATGGAAACTTTTTAGTGAAAAAACTGAAGTGAAGTCACCCTACTAAGTTGCAAAATACTATTAAGACACACAGCACTAAAGACATGCATGTTAAGAAACCAGAAGCCCTCGGACAAGCAATGTTAGAAATTTCACAGTAATGCAGTGTTGCTGGATCTGCCATATACTCTCAGCATTGTAAACATTGCAAAGTCCTCCTTTCTGCATTTAATGAGTCTAGAAATATTTGAAATGTATTACCTCTGCAGCAGCTTTTCTTAAGTTTGTGCCTCAGGTTTAATCAATCTCTCTCTCCATCATTCGTGTGTGTGTGTGTGTGTGTGTGTGAGTGAGTGTGTGTGAATGCAATGATAGATACAACTGACTTGAACTCTTCAGAAAAGAAAACCGCGAACACACAGACTTGGAAAATCCTGGCAGACACTCGGATGCTGTCAGAACTATCAATAGTGCCTACTATTAGATAATCAGCCTTAGTAGCATCTAAATGGTAAACATATTAAAATATTGATCTCTTCCTCTTATATTATTTGTGCTTATTCTCTATTTTGCTTTGTTCTCTTCAGATGTCACTCTGAGCCCATTTCCGTCTTTAACATTCAGGACCATTGGAGGAATACTTGATTTCTACATGTTTCTGGGCCCCACTCCTGAAAATGTTATCCAGCAGTACACAGAGGTGAGTTCAGTACTGGAATCCACGGTCACGTTTTCATTGTCCTGGCTCTGAGGAAAGGAGGAGCGAGCAATTAACAACCAGTCCTTTAGCACTCAAATCTCCTGGCTAATTTTTCCTACACTTAGGCAGAGCCTTCTGCCTTGGTTATAATTTCATCTCAGCTCTATTATTTCTGATCTTTTATACTCTGTGCCACTTGACTCTTCTCCCAAAAGATTCATCTCCTGGCCACTTGGTTCACTGGGGCTTAAGAACTGGGTTTTGAGGAATCCATGTTTGCAGGAAAACCTTCTAATGGGACAGAACTCATGAGAAATCATCCAGTAGTGACCTTAGTTTATCATCCACACTCACCTTTCTTTTTCTTCTTCTTCAAGATCTTTCCGTTTTACATATAAGTGGAGACACTTCACCTCTGTCCCCCTCCCCTGTATCTACCAGGCATTTGGTACACAGATGTAGCCAATGTCTACTGCCAATTCGTTGCTCATCCCCCATCAAACCTGTCATTCCTTGAAAGATCTCTCTAGGGTGAACTAATCAAATACCAAAATCCACAGGGATATCTGCAGTTCTAAATAGGATCTTTTGCAATTGAATAACTATCTAGCAAAATAACTGTAAGCTTTACAGGTGGATAGGAAAGGTAGGGTGTTTGGGGCCAGGGAAGGGCCTTAGCAGAGCTGTTTCAATAAGTTATAGTTGTCACTGAATCTGATCAGCAGGCAATTCAAAATGCAATGACAAAGCTTTGCTGTGATAATCATGGGAAGAGGAAATATCCTACCAGGAGATTTCTCAGTTCTCCCAGAGATCAGGGCGTGCCTGATGGCAGTGCCTGGGCCAAGCGGGAATAAGGCCTGCACTGAATTTTGTGGTTTCAAGGGATCCCATAAAGGTGCATCTCTTCTCTTTTCCAAAGTGGACCGAAGCTTTTCTGTGGGTTTAGAAAAGACAGGATTGAGAAAGGAGACAAGAGGGGTTGAGGACAGGGCCACATAAAGCTAACAGTGACAGTCATCCTCCTGTTTCTTGTTGGTTCCTTATTTCAGTCCTTCCTTCCTGTGGCACCTACAGCAGGCGGTTTGAGGAATGGAGTGGTGACCCCTGCACCAAGCCCCTCTGCCTAGAATAACTGTGGTTTGATTCCCAAAGCCTTTAGAATAGCTGGCAAAGGTGGTAACAAGCTTCAAGCAAAAGTTCCTCCCATTTAACTTGTCTCCTGGGCAATCTCTCACTTCCCTGAAGAGCTGCCCCAAAGTTGACAGCTTAAAAAAAGTAAATTTTTTTCTTTCATCTTATTGTCAACCAGTTGTTGATAATATAAACTTCCCTTAGCTCACTTTGTGCTCTGGAGGAGGTAATGACGATACACACACACACACACACACACACAAACACACACACACACACAGCTTGGGTTTGTAGTAAAAACACCCCTACAGATGGCCTGGGTTTGAATCCTGTCTACTGTTGATGTGCTGTGTGATCTTGGGCAACTTAACCATCCTGTGGGTCTCATTTTCTGCATCCATAAATAGGGATAATTACAGTACCCACTTCATGGGATTGCTGTGAGATTCAAATGTGATACAATACACATAAAATACATCTAAATCACCCATGAAGCTCCAAAAATTCCATACAATAAGCACTTATTAAATTTCTCTGTAGCTGTGACTTCTGTCCTTGGAACCCACTCGTTAGTCTTTTGAAACAGTATTTCCTGGTTCACTGCTAACCCCTTTGACTTCTTTTTCCTAATCTCCTCACAAACTTTTTATTCAATCAGTAAATGTTGGTGTGCCTCAGAGATCTGTACTCTTCAAAAACCCCAGTTTTTCAGCAGTGACATCACCCACTGTGCATGCACTGACGAATCACCTGTCTCTGTCTCTAACCCAAAGCTTTTCCCTGAACTCCAGAATGTTTATCCTTGTCTGTTGAAAGTGTGTACTTCAGGCCCCACGAGCATCACGACAGATTGTATCCAGGATTAATAGTCTCTTCCTAAACTGGCTTCACCTAGATCTTCCTATTATCATCCTCTGAGTTACCTTCTGAGTTAATGGAATCATCAGGAACCCAAACATCCGAACAAGAAACTTAAAAATTATTTTCTTCTCTATGAAGAAAAGGACTGAATGTCCTTTTCTTCTTCTCTCCAGCATTCTTGCCTTAATGAGCTTTCATCTTTTCTCCTCAGAATGTTATAATAACTGGGGAACTGGTTTCCCTACTTCCTGTTTGGTTTTCCTACAAACAATTCTTCATTCACACTTTTGCCAAGAGGATACTTCTAAAAGGCAAACTCTTACCTTTCTCTCCTCTGTTAAGCACCTAACCGTTATCTAAAGCGCCATTGTCAAATAGAAATACATGCATTACAAGACACATTTGTAATTAAAAAAATTTTAGCAGCCAATTAAAAAATGTAAAGACAGGTGGAACTCATTTTAATAACATATCCAGAATAGTATCATTTCAAACATACAAAAAATAACCATGAAGTATTTTATATATTTTATTATACTAGGTCCTTGAAATCTGGTGTGCATTATTTTATACTTAATATCACATCTTAATCTGGGTTAGCTGTATTTTGAGTGTTTACAGCCACATGTGACTAGTGGCCCCCAAACTAGTCTACACAAGACTAAAGGGTAAAACATCCAAACTAATTGTCATGGCTTATGAAGATTCTTAATTAACAGCTCCCATCTCATGTCAACAGCATTATCTCCCATCAACTCATTTTCAAACTTTGTACTCCAGCCCTACTGGAAATTTTCAAGGTCTCCTGTGTTCTTAGCACCTATGCTTTCCCTTTCCTTGGAAGAACTCCCATCTCATCTACTCAGTGATCGGCTTGCTCTTTAGACCATCTCCTCCGTGAAATCCTTCTACTGCTGGAGACCTGGACCCCCACTGTCTTGTGCACTCCTGGCTCATACACAGTATAGATGGAAGCTTCGTCACCGACTGTCTTCTGTGCCTGCCTTTCCAACCAGTCCAGGTCCTCTCTCCAGTCTCATGAAATCAGAATTTATCCTTGGCTGGAGTTATGAAGAGGCATACTTGAATCAGTTTTTTGTTTCCTTGCTTTAACCCATGTTCTGACCAATTGATTTTTGTTATTTTGGCTATAGCTTTTAAACCTACTTTTTCTGACATAAACATTCAAAGTCACATGAAATTGTATTATTGATAGTTGTTTCATGTTATTTTTATAATGCTAAAATCTCAACAAATGAATCTTGAGGAAAGGAGACCATGTGGAATTTTAGTTAATTAACTTACTAGACATTTTTTATTTAATTAGTTTTTCTTTATCTTTCAGCCATAACATAAATGACTTACAACAAATTTCTAGCACACTGGGACACTTAAAAAAATCTTCATTTATTTTGTTACAAAGAACATCTATGTTTCTAAATAAGCATGCCCTTAGTATTCTGGATTGTTTAAAATGAGGTCAAGAAATATTTTTCTGAATAAGTTTAGTCTTAATCACACAGGTACTGTGGAAATTTGTTCCCCACGTAAAAGTGCCAAATGATGCAGACATAAATCCTCAAATCCTCCTGCCTTTGGCAGTAACAACCACTTTTACCAGTTTTCCAAATATCCCTTTAAAAATTTACTATACATTTATACATACATTTGTATTTTCTACTTCTGCATAAATAGGATCATGCTAGAACTATATTATTTGTGACATGATCTTTTGATTTACTTCTGTTAGAGGTCTTGCCATATGAGTACTTATAATTCTACATAATTGTTAAGACATAATTTTTAGAGCAGTTTTATGTTCATAACAAAATTGAAAGGAGGCACAGAGATATATCCCATACCTGCTGCCTCCCCATATGTAAAACCTCCCCGATTATAAACACTGGTCACTAGAATGGTGCATTTGTTACCAGGGATGAACCTGCTTTGACGCGGCATAATCACCAAAGCCCATAGTTTACCTTAGGGTTCATTCTTGATGTACATTCTATGGGTTTGGACAAATATATCAATATATATCAATAGATATATATCCATTGTTATAATATTATGCAGAATATTTTCAGTGCCCTAAAAGTCCTCTGTTCTCTGCCTATTCATCCCCCATCAGCAGCCATGTCTCCATAGTTTTGCCTTTTTCAGAATGTCATATGGTTTCAATCACACAGTGTATATGTAGCCTTTCAGACTGGCTTCTTTCACTTAGTAATATGCATTTCAGATTCCTCCATGCCTTTTCATGACTTGATAATTTATTTCATTTTAGCACTGAGTGATATTCTATCATCTGCATGTACAATAGTTCATTCATTCACCTAATGAAGGGCATATTGCTTGTTTCCAAAATTTGGCAATTGTGAATTAAGCTGCTATAAATATCCATGTGTAGGTTTTGTGTGGACATAAATTTCAAATTCTTTTGTGTAAATATCAAGAAGTTCAATTGCTGGATTATATGGTAAGAATATATTTAGTTCAGTAAGAAATTGTCAAACTCTCTTCCAAAGGGGCCTCCAAACCAGCAATGAACGAAAGTTCTTGTTGCTCTATATCCTCACCAGTATTTGATGTTGTCAGTGTCTCAGATTTTGGCCATTCCAATAGGTGTGTAGTGATATCTCACTGTTGTTTTAATTTGTATTCCCTCATGACATATGATTTGGAATATATTTTAGAGACATATTTGCCATCTGTATATCTTCTTTGGTGAGGTGTTTGTTAAGGCTCTTAGGCCACTTTTTAATCAGTTTTTTTTCTTACTGTTGAGTTTTAAGAGTTCTTTAGATATTTTGGATAATTGTCTTTTATCAGATATATTTTGCAAATCTTTTCTCCCAGACTGTGACTTGTCTTCTGTTTCTCTTGGCATCGTATTTAGAGGGCATAAGTTTTTTTAGTACCAAATCACTTTGTTTGAAGGAACAGTACAAATGAAGGACGTGAATGATTTGGTACAAGGTACAGAAAAGGTAATGGTACACTTCAATTGCACGTTGGAGTTCCCTGCTTTGGTGACCAGGGAAGTGACTCCCGTGCTGGTGGGAAGGCAGCCTGAGGCTCGGCTCTCTTTACCGTCTTCCAGAGTGTGCTTGTAAGAGACGCTCTGCCATGCCAGACCCAGGAGCCCCGGATCTGTGCAAGTTGGTTACGTGGTCACCCAGTTCTCTGGTGGATTTCACCTGCTCATCCAGGTAGTGAGTCTCAATGAAGTCACACTAATGAGGGTCCGTTTTTTCAGTGGCCCCTTTGTGCAAGTACAGTAGTGACTGATTCACACTTTTTTTCCAAGTGTATTGCACACTCCATTGCATTCACCCCTTCTCCCACTCATCACGGCCTGGTTTCTTGATATCCTGAAGAAAGATTCAGCCACCTTATTGGTTCTGCAACTTCATCAGTTTCTCAGCATGTTCCCTCTCCTCATGAGATTGGTGAAGAAAACACTTGGCTAAGTTTTTCAAGGCCACATCATCACAGTCAAAGTAGTGAGACATGGACAGGCAGACGTAGGAAGTGTAGAGCTCCGGGTTGATCTGGCGGTTGATGGTGGCTTCTGAGTCCTGTGTACAAACGGTAAGTTTTTAATGTTAACGAAATCCAGCTTATCAATCCTTTCTTTCATGGATCATCTTTGCTGTTATATCTGTCTTCTTTTTAAAAGCTGTATTGACTGGCATTTTAATGTTTACCGATTCCAGAGAGTAGAGCAACAAACACCCTCGATCAATGTCTTTGGGCACATGTATGCTTTGTAGAATATATTCTTATAGCTGAAATGAATGACTGAAGAGTATATGAATTTAAAATTTTGATAAATATTACTAATATCCCTCCAAAAAAGACTACCAATTTCCATTTGTATCTAGAACACAAAAGAGAGGAACTGGACTGTAAGACACTGCAGTGTGTTGGTGGCAGGAGCACTGGGTTGAAGCATGAGGAGAACTGGTTCCCATCCCGCTTTCAGGTGCTCTGATTAGCCCTGTGACATGGCGTGAATCACTTAACCTTCCTGTCTCACTGGGTCCTTTAAACTCTCAAAAATGCTAGTAGATACAGCTTCAAACCTTGGCTTTCAAGCATGTAGCAGAATTCAACAGACATAATACACACTTTATTAAAACTGGGTTTCTAAATCAATCTGATAAATCTTCTGCTTGCCTAAATTCCTTTGGAATGGGGCCAAGTGCAGAGAGAAGCTAAGACCTCGAAGACCCATTCAGACCCTCAGAAGCCAGCTCTGCATTTGGTGCTTTGCTGCCCCAGCCTGCTTTGGCTCAGAGCCCTGCTTCTGGCTGAGTCTCTAAAGCTGGGAGTGAGCCCAGGCAAGCCGCAGACAATCAGTTAGGGAGGGTCAGCGCCAAGGTGTGATGTGAGTCCACTCGACAAGCACTCTGAGAGAAAATGCTGCATTGCCAGACTAACCTGTTTCTCAGTATTCACAGGTGGAGGTTTTCCATGATAAAATTTTTCATAGTACAAGGCTTTTATTTCCCCTGCTTGTGCCAGAACAGGATTCAGCCAGTCTCCAGCAAACACTGTCTTTTACCGGTATTACTAACATTACTGTAAATATTTGTTGGGTTTAAACACAGCAGTGCTGCATGGTGGTGAAGATAAAATCAGCTCCTTAGGTGAATGTGACTCCAGGTTTTGCTGGAAAAGTGAGACGGTGAAGAGATCAGCCGCACCTGTTTTCTTTCTCCCTCTCACACCCACATTTCAAAGGGAAAAAATGGAAGGATATTCAAGCTAGAATTCTGAAACACAGCTGAAAGGAAGATTGCTAAGTGATGCCAATGACGGTGGGTATTTCCTGGGCCAGTGGTTCTTCAATGTTGCTGTCCGTTAGAACCCACTGGTGTTGGAAACCATTGACAATGGAGCCAAAGGTCGGGGTTTGTGGGGATGGACTCCCAGAGATTCTGATAATTGACCTGGGGACTGGCCTGATACTAGGATTTAAAAAATTTTCCCAGGAGATTCTAATGTTCAGGCCAGAGAGCCCATGTCCTGGTCCATGTGACAGCCACCAGCCCCAATTGGCACAGAACACGTGAAATATGTCCAGGACAACTTGAGACATGCTCAAAGACTTAGTATGGAAAAAGTCATATTACTAATTAGAGTATCATTGATACCACATTTTAACACCAATAGTATATATTACACATTAATTTACTATTATACTAATAACACTATTATTAATATGTTAATAACAATATTAATACCATAAAATACTATTGTATATGGATTACATGTTGAAATAATATGTCAGATAAAATATATTAGTAATATTAAATTTTACCTGTTTCTTTTTACCTTTTAAAGTGTGGTACTAGAAAGTTTGAAATGACCAGTGCAGCTTGTATTTATAGCTTGTGTCACGTTGCTGTGGGACAATGCTGTGCGCCATCAGCTTAGGCAAGCTCTCTGACACCACCTGTGCATTCTGTAGTCAGAAGATCCAGCACACCGACTGGGGGTGGGGATGGGGTAAGGTCCATTTCATGTTTGGAGCAATTGTTATGGTAAAAGATTTATTATGGTATTTCTTATGACCATAACAAATCTTTTTCCCCGTAACAGTCAGTCAGTCACTTTGGAAATATAATTGTCAATCTAAAGTCACCTGTAAACTCTTCATTTCCCTCTTGTACATAATGTCAAAGTAAATTCATCAAAGTTTCTGTTTGTTTTTTAAAATAAGCTTGAAACTTGCAAAGAAGAATATTCTCAAAGAGTCCTCTTCTATGGCTAAAGCTCACTATGAAATCAGAGAGCTTTACTCTGTGGAAAATGTGATGAGTGTGGAAAGAATTCACTAACTGCTCCAAAGGGGAAGAAAAATCATGTGACTGAATTCCAGGGCATCGGATGGCCTTTTTTTTTTTTTCATAAAATGTTTACACCAAGGGAGAATTTGAGAGGTGTAACAGTAGTCAACATTGAACCAATGTGCTAGGAACTTTAAATTCATCATTTTTCTTAGTAGTCAGTCCTATTTTCTAGCAGTGAGAAATCCAGAAAGCAAAATTTCTTAACAACAAGCTTACAGGGATAGAGGATTTATCTAAAATTTACCTGGAAAGGAAATCTGTGAATCTCCCCTTTGTTAGAGAATTAGTGCATTTCTTTGTACAACTTGAGATTTTGATAATTTTTGTCTTGCTTTAAGTCTTTGCTTACCTGTTCTTCCCAGCTACGTGCCAAGAAGATGTGTATGAAGAAGGTGTGAGTTTCTGCCCTCCACATTCCTTTCATGCTGTGCTTTCCTTTCCTTCTTTGTCTCTCGAACTGGAAAATGAGAAAAGGCACAAAGCAGATAGTTTGGGGAAAGGATGTATACTATTATCTATAGACCCAATTTTATAGTTCTAAAGATTACCTAGCATTATAAAGTGGCAGCTATAGTTTACATTTATGTACATAATTGAAGGACCACAAAACAGCTGAATTTTGTGGCACAAAGGAAGAATTCTTAAAGGGATTGTTTGGAGTGATCCACTTTGCTCAGTGGTCACCACGAAAATCATCATTAGGGACATCAGGCTGACTTTAGAAAACCAAATGTAAATCACTTTGGCGCCTCAGTCCTCTGAGTAGTTTTGGTTGGGGATCCTTTTCTCATTACAGATGTGATCTTGGAAAGCTTAGATGATAGAAGTATTAGAGTTTTAATAGGATTACACTCCAAAAATCCCTTCTGACCCTTCTTTAAACGGGCTGTGAGGCTACATGAAAAGTATTAGGCTCTTGATATACACCTATTCAACAGATTTTCTGACATATTTACAGTTTCTACCCTAACCCTCCATATTTATTCATTCTTTTCACTTTTTGGTATGTATGTATGTAGGTCAAGAAACTTTGAGTATTCCATATGCCTCAGTTTTGCATGAGCTTGAAGTGAGCATTTGGAATTTTCTAGAAGGCAAATCCTAGGCCATTCAATGCTAGGTTTAGACAAACTTGAACTATTGAATCTTTGTTCTCACCTATATGACGTACATGGATTTGGTCAATTGATGTACCCGTCTGAGCTTTAACTATCTTATCTTTAAAATTCAGGTTGTAACCTTCTCACGATTAAAGGTATCTCTGTGTCAAGGTAAGGTTATATTGGGTTGGCCAAAATGTCCGTATGATGTTTTCCATAAAATGAAAGACACATTTTTCATTTCACCAGTAACTTCATTGATTTGGATATTTTGAGTGTGTCTGCTATCTCCCTCATGGTATAACATTGGTTGTTCCCAATTAGTGTCTTGATTTGATTGCTATAACCTTCAACTCGTTTATACAACCATGGAGCATCATCCAGGGAGAAATCTCCAGCATGCTACTTCGCAAAACATTTTTAACACAGTTAATCAGTCACAGCACCCTCTCCATACACTGCACAAATCTTCTTTTGCGTTTCGGTTGTGTTTTTAGCTTTCTTGAAATAATAAAGCATAGTATGCCAAAAATGTTGCATATTTTCTTCCATCTTCAATATTAAAATGGCTACACAGAAATCCGCCAATTTTGATACATTTGTTTTAAATGCACGCTAAATGACAGCTGTCACAATACAATCTAACAAATTGTTTCGAATGAAGTTCAAGACAACTACGCACTACTAGAGCTATCTTACTGAGAAACCAAACTTTTTGGCCAACTCAATATGTGAGGTATGTAGTAGACCAATGAATGCTGATTGTTATTCTTATTATGAGGTAGTCAATGAATGTTTGTGAGAAATGCAGAAGATACTGTGTTTGTATTCTTTTTTTTTTTTTTGCTCAAACAACACCACACTGTATAAGAGAGAGGGAGTTAAATATAGGACACTGACCCTGAGGCTAACTCCCTAGGTTTAAATCCTGTTTCTGTCCCTTACTGTTGGTAAAATTTTAGGCAAGTATTTTAATCTCTTGGCCCCAGTTTTCTCACCTGCAAAATGGATTATTCATAGTACGTACCTGATAAGATTATTGTAATTCTTAAAAGAGTTATACATATGAAGACCTTAGAATACAGCTCCTGACATACAAAAAAGCTACAGAAGTATATATTCATCCTGGCACATTCTAGGTACCCAGTAATGTATTATTATATGATTGGGTCACAGGCAGAGATAGCTTTTAAGTGGCAGTTTGGGGGAAAAGGAAGAAAGACTTTTGAATTTCCTTAAAACACCAAATGCATCGGGTTATGATTGGCCCAAAACACACAGATTGGAATGATGAGTATGTGTTATCAAAATTATGGAAATAATCCAACTTGCATTCTCCAGATACATTGTTTTACAAGGTGTTCCACACAAAAACTCGGAAGATATTCAGGACGAGCATTACTATCTCCACTTTAAAACTGACGAAACCGAGCTTGAGGTTGTGTTGAGTTGCCTAGGAACACGTGACAGAGGAGAGCCGCGTAATCGCGGCTTCCAAACTTGGTTATTTTTATCTTCTAATTTTAGTTATTTGTATCACTATATCGTACTTCCTGCATATGAAATGGCATTGGGAATTGGCTATAAGTATTTCCTGGATTTTCCAGCATGTTCATTGAGCTTCACTGTTAAAGTTAAAGATTCTTTCCCAAGGGAACCTTCTACACAACTTATTCAGATATGTTTGAAAAGATTTTGTGTTCATTCTTTAAAGCCATATCTTTCAATTTTAAAGAAACTAGGAGCATTTTTATCACATGAAGTTTTTTAAAGCAAAACTCTTAGCAGTATGTAGTGTGTGTGTGTGTGTATATATGTGTGTATATATATATGTGTGATATATATATCTATAAAATCTTCAGGTAACTGGAATGTTGATACAATTTAGGTGCTTTTAAAAGTCTACTTTAACTTGCAAAAGGTTATTGTTTCCCCTGAAGCCATACTGACCACAAAGATAATGACATTTCTATTTTGTGTGACCTTGACAATGACTTAGTTTTCACCTTCATTTGAGAATTTGCATAGTTATGCACAAATTAGATTAGTATTCTTTCCATTTTCATGTTAATGGAGCAAGCCATTAAATAACTTGAAGGAAAGATTCTCTCTGCTTTTCAGGATTTTTAGGTTAGGTTTACATCTTTAAGTGTACATAGTATCCTAAAAATCAGATATCGAATGAATTGCCTCTGTGGTGTTCTAATTTAGGCGCAGTTTCAGAATATTACTGAATTTATTTTATTTACTTTATGTTCGTCAAGTTATTAGTCTCTATGTCAGGACATGTGGTGCCGTATCTGATCTCTCACCGTCTTGTACACAGTCAGCTGGCAGGGGCTTCTGGAACTTCTGTTGCGATCTGAGTTTGGCATAAGGTCTTCTCTTACACAAGCAACCATTTATAATTTGTTGACAGGGTGCGCTTCAGTTAAGCCATTTGTTCAGAAACCACACGAGCACAGAAACACAGGGGACTTCAGTAAAAGGATTTAAAAATAACCCAGGTACTATTTTGTACAACTGGAATTTCTTTCAGTGTAACAGCCTCTGCCGCTTTTCCCTGCACACTCCTTCAGGAGATGGATCGACCGATCTTTGCGGAAGCTCTGAGGGCACTCCTGTGTAAATCTTTCTGTTTATTGCTCGATGGTTCCCACAGTTATTTCTGGACCCAGAAAATCAAATTATTGGTTTAGAAAAGCCTAAGGTTAAGGCCAGTTCCTCTATCCCTGGGACACTGCAGTTCAGCCTGTCACTTGATCAACAGAAAAACCTGTGGTGTTGGTGTTAGAGAGTGTTTCAATCCACGGCACCCTTCAAGACCACACAGAGAGAATGTCCAGCGGCCTTTCAGTGCAGGGATCACAGCTCAAAGGCTAAAATAAACAAGTCGAGTGGGTGGTGTGGGGAGAGGCTACCTGCAGAGTAAACATTCCTGCCAGAAATGGGCCGGTGGGGTGTGTGGGGAGGCCTGTGTTCCTGAATGGGATACTGTGATCATTATTTTTTTTTTATTATTACTCTAGACATATGAGTTCCTGATTCCTCTGAATGTCACTAGTCTTCTGGAACCTTACTACTTATGTCTCACTTGGGAACAAATGTCTCTGTTGCTGACATGTGGAGTTTTTGTTGACGTGGGCAGAGATGTAGAAAAGCCACCTAGTCCACCTAGTCCACCTAGTCTGTTTGCTGTTGGCCCCAGCGCCCAGTACCTGGCCCATCTCTGCTCGGGATGTGCTCATAGCTTCTTCCACTTTTTGCAAGAGACTTCTGTGTATTTTCTTGCCTAATCAAATCTCTCTGCTTTCTCTTCCCAGGATTTCCCTTTGGTTAATGTTCACCAAGAGAACCTCTTGTAGTTTTTCGATTGGTAAATTGAATTTATAAAAAAGTATCTTTTCTTGAATGTTAAGAGACTTGAGGGAGGAAACAGAGGTTGCAGGACGTCTGGCATCTTGAACCAGAGCTCTCCTATCTCTATTTCATAGAAGGTAGTCACATGACAAAATAATAGAAACATGCTAGGTGTGGGACTCGTCTCTTTCTTAATCAATTTCCCCTTAGCTAATGCCTGCAGACTGTTTTGTTTTGGTGCAGCCCTAAAATCCAGTGGCTTATAGAAAGCGCCTCATTTTTTCAGATAACCTTTTCCTTGAACTGTTCTTCCTGGCATTGCACAGTCTGCAGTGCCTCCCAGCAGTTTTGTTTTTCCCTAAGCTTATCCTCCTTAAGTGCCTGAGATCTGAGGAAAGTAGAGTGCAGGACTAAAATTTTAAAATTAAATTATGTCCGCCTGCTGATTCGAAAGTGTTGAGTGCCTAATCTTAAAACTCAGTGTACAAAAAACAAAGACTGAGAGGGTAGCACACAAGCACCATTGAAGACTGAAGTGGAGGAAGATGACAGAGTGCATTCAGGGCAGCTCTAGCTGTGTGCCCGCTTTAATTTTCACCTTTGGACATCGGAGGTCATGAAGAACAGAGCTGAACACTGTATCTTAATAGTTCACATCTTTGTCTTATTTTCATTTGTGTCCCCAGAGTTCATTACAGCTACTGGTATGTAGTTGGTGCTCAGTTAAGGGTCACAGAAAAGGATGAGAAAACTGATTTAAACAACAAGCCTCTGCTTATCTCTAATAAGCTGTTTCCTTTCTTGCCTGGGCATTTCCTAGCTAGAAAATAAGCTTCCAGTGTTGCAGCCGGGAAATGTCAGTGGCTTTATATCTTTTTTTTTTTGCCTCCTATTTCAGTAGATCTACACGCACAAACCTGGGACACCTGTCAATGATTTAATTTTGCCATCTAGACTGGGGAGTTCACCCTGGTGCGACTGAACTTAAAATGATCCTGTTGCCAATCACTCTCGGACAGTGCAGGAACAACCAAGGGGGTGGTTAGGGGAAAAATTCAGGCTTGTGAAAAATTCAGGAGGTGAAGCAGAGGGAGCAGCTTCTGGTTCAGTTTTTAGAGGCTAGTAACCAGGGAGTGGATTTTTATGGTGTCTCCTTGCTCAGCTATTGGAAGATGTTTTATTATTCTTTCTCTGAACCAAAATTATCCCTGGGTTTAACACTGCCACATCACCCCATATACATAATAGAGTCTTTCATAAATAGAGGGAAAAGAAAGGGATGCCAGCTAAAGGGGAGAGGAGTGCACCAGAGAGACTTTGTGCTTCTGGTCGCTATTCGATCCACAGGATTGAGCCCGGAAAACTGTTTAGCTATTTCTTCAGTCTATACAAAAAAATAAAACCAGGCACCTATACAGATGGATCTTAAGTGACATATTCTCACCAAATCTTTTTTGGGAATTTACTCAGGGCCTGGGTATGAGCCCACGTATGCCTCTCACTGGTTGTAGGGACTTGACTAAGTTGCTTAACCCTTGTGAACTTGAGATTTCCCATAGGCAGAGAGGAACCAGGGCACCAGGCCTGCCTGTCACAGACTTCCTGAGTCCATCCCATTAGAGAATAAATAAAAAAAATCCTCTGGACCGCTCCGAGATGTCATTGAATGTGAGGTAGCAGTAGTGGTATTTTTCTATCTTTGTCTTAAAACTTGGCAGCAGAACCGTTTGTTAATCCTGTTTCCGTTTGTAGGTGTTTCCCCTGCAATTTAAGCTGGCTGAACTGTTACTTATCTCAGCCGAAGCTGAACACAGGCTCTGTAAGAAATCGATTCTCTTTAATTCCAGTTTCTTCTACCATTGATCAGTTGACTTCATAAGCTTAGCAGGGCCGGGAAATAGTCAACAACAGAATCCTCATATTGGGAGTAGTTGAGTCCTTTGATTATGTTATAATTTATTCTAAAATCCTTGATTTGTACTTGCTTGTGATTTTTTTTTCTCCTGGACATTTTTCTGGCTCAAAGGAAGTGACAAACTAATTTTCTGCCCTCTACCCAAATGTTGGTCCTCTTTTAAAGCTTGACTCCTGCACTTTCAACTTGGAAGCTATACTTTACATTATATGGTGGAAAACAATCAGCCCTGTGTATCTGTGGAGTGTTGCTTCAAGCTTCTATGTAATTTAGGTTTCCTGTGACTAACCAATACCACTATTGCAGCTAATTTAAGAACGTTTCTCCCACTCAGCTGTTTATAGCTCCCTCCTACACTTGTTACTAAGAAAAAAAATTAGACAAATATCACATCTTGAGTCATGAGGTATGTGTCTCCTTAGAAGTCCTTGAATTTCAAAGGAAACTTCATGGCGTATTCATATATACACTCCCACTCTAAACTGACCCACCCTCCCAGCCCCCCTCCACCCAGCTTATCAGGGGAAAAAAATAAAGAGCATTTATTTAGCTTTTGAACTTTGAATGAAAAGGCATTGTGTTTCCAAGGTCTACATACAATTGATGTAGCCTATCAGAGAGGAGAAGGGAATTTAGTGAGAATCGTGCGCAGCCCCTTTGTTAACTGAATGAGGAAACGGAGCTGTGGAGAGACTGGCTGGCGTTCTTAAAGTCACACAGCTGGTCGCTGGTCGCTGGGTGCAGAGCTGGAGCCAGGACAGATCTTCAACACAGAGCTGTGCCCTTCCCACTACTTCGTGAAGCCCACCTTCGCGGATTTGCTGCTCCAGGAACCGAGCCTTAAGAAAGCTAAAAATTCAAGAATTTTGCTGGTTTGAATACTTCATTTCTAGATGAGGTCTGGCTTATTTGACTACTGTAGAAATGTTGATTATTGGTGATGTAACTAAATGCACTTCCTGCTGTAAAATTCAGGCTTTTTAGAAGTGCAAATACAAGTAGAAGAATGCAGTCAGACCTTTCAAATTATTACCAGATCACGTCAAAGGAAAAGAAAACTTTTCCAGCTCAATAAACAGTTATGTTGTGAAATGTCAACTTGGAAACAAATTTGTTAATTTATGAAAAGCAAATTAATTTTCTTCCTTCTTAGAACTGACTGTTTTAACCTCTGTGTTAATTGCATCTTTCGAATTGAATGATGTGAGGTAGAATAAAGAATCTGATAATTTGTTTAACAGTAAGGAGAATTAGCCAACATCTTCATTTAGATACCAAGTTCTTGCTTAGTACTAATGAGTTTTTTGGTTAACAAGAACATTTTTCTTTCTAATTAATACATACAAAGTTATGAAAGCAAAACAGACGTCAGTGGAAAAATGGCAAAAACAAAAAAACCCAAAAAATCCTGGTAAACAGTTAATATTTAGTAGTCCTCTGCTCCTCCAATGCTTGCAGGTTGAATTTCTGCTCTGAATCTTGCTCTGATGAGGGTCTACCTCCTGGACTCCATCTCTGGTAACAGGCTATACATCCACAGTGGGAGCTAGCTGAATCATGCTATAAAAGCTCAGAGTTCTTAGAATAGAACTTAGTAACTCCATCCTAGACGTGGTTGATGCACCGGTTGGCACCTGCAGCCCCTAATGGTACTCTCTAGGAGTTAGTCATTTTGGTTTTCAGTATCCGGTTAAAAGTTGGAGATAAACATTGGGGTTGCCAGTAGTACCTGTTGCTCATGAATGAATTTTTTAAAAATTGTATCTTATTGATTATGCTGTTACAGTTTTCCCAATTTGTCCCCCTTTACCCCCCTCCACCCTGCACCCTCCAACCCTCCAGCATCCCCCGCTTAGTTCATGTCCACAAGTTGTACATATAAGTTCTTTGAGTTCTCTGTCTCCTATACCATTTTTGACCTTTCCCCGTCTATTTAATGCCTACCAATTATGCTTCTTCTTTCCTGTACCTTCCCCCCATTCCTCCCCTCCCCCTCCCCACTGAAAACCCTCCGTGTGATGTCCATTTCTCTGATTCTCCTCCTGTTCTAGTTTGCTTAGTTTTCGTTGTTTTTCTCTTCTTTCTTTCTTTTTTTTGGGTTCAGTTGTTGATAGTTGTGAGTTTGTTGTCATTTTACTGTTCATAGTTTTTGATCTTCAATTTCTTAGGTAAGTCCCTTTAACATTTCATATAATAAGGGCTTGGCAAGGATGAACTCCTTTAACTTTACCTGATTTGGAAAGCTCTTCATCTGCCCTTCCATTCTAAATGATAGCTTTGCTGAATAGAGCAATCTTGGATTTAGGTCCTTGCCTTTCATGACTTCAAATACTTCTTTCCAGTCCCTTCTTGCCTGCAAGGTTTCTTTTGAGAAATCAGCTGAGAGTCTAATGGGCACTCCTTTGTAGGTAACTGTCTCCTTTCCTCTTGCTGCTTTTAAGATTCTCTGTCTTTAATCTTGGGTAGCTTAATGATGATGTGCCTTGGTGTGTTCCTCTTCTGGTCCAACTTCTTTGGGACTCTCTGGGCTTCCTGGACTTCTTAGAAGTCTATTTCCTTTGCCAAATTGGAGAAGTTTTCCTTCATTATTTGTTCAAATAAGTTTTCAATTTCTTGATCTTGTTCTTCTCCTTCCGGCACCCCTCTAATTTGGATATTAGAATATTTAAAGTTGTCCCAGAAGTTCCTAAGCCTCTCCTCATTTTTTGAATTCTTGTTTCTTCATTTCTTGTCTCTTCATCTGGCTGGATGCTTCTTTCTTCCTTTTGTTCCAAATCGTTATTCTGAGTCCCAGTTTCATTCCTGTTACTGTTGTTTCCCTGAACATTCTGCTTTATTTCACTTTGGGTATCCTTCATTTGTTCTTTCATTTTTCAACCAAGCTCAATCAGTTCTGTGAGCATTTTGATTACCAGGGCTTTGAACTCTTCATCAGATAGGTTGGCTGTCTCCTCATCGCTTAGCGGTCTTTCTGAGGCTTTACTGCGTTCTTTCATTTGGGACATATTTCCCTGTCTTGGCACAACTGTTAAGTTGTAAGTGGGGAAGGCCTAGCTATTCACCCAGGTGGGGCAGTCCTCTTTGCTGTACTATGACGCTGTCTGTGGGGGAGGGGTCAGAGAAGGAACAATGCAGCTCGCTTGCTTGGCTCTAGCCCCACTTTCCAACGAACTGTGAAATTGGGAGTTTCTTCCACTGTGACAAACCCTGCCATGGTCCACAGTCAGCTCTGAGTCTCAGTTTCCTGCTCAGACAGCCTTGCCCACGCAGTCCACCACCTTGCCTTTGGTTCTCTCTGTCCATCTGTCTTACCGGTCTGGTTGGTCTGGTGGATTGTTTGTTTCATTCCTTGGTTGTTGGAGTTCCATGCAGTTTGACTTTCTGGCACTTCTGATTGTTTATGGATTTTAGATTGGTTGTCATCCTCCTTTTGGTTGTGTGAGAAACTGAAGGGTTTCTACCTGTGCTTCCATCTTGGTCGGAACTTTGTGATTTAATTTTTAGTGATAGCCTGACCTGAGGATGTGAACAAATGATTGAAATTCACATGGCTCATAATAAATACCTTTTATGGATAGGCTAATACACACAAGACAAGGCTGGAAAAGACAACACAATTTTCTTCAGAGAGTTCACAGAGAGTCATAATGCATTAATTCAAGGCTTATTTTCTATTCTATTTGATGTGTACTTATAAGGTTTTTCCCCTTCTCTCATTAGCAGATGAAATAAAATATTTTATTAAATTTTGATTGGATTCAGTGCTTAGCAAGGGTGATAGTATCTATTAGCAGAAGAGGAAAAGCAATTAAAATTTCAAACTGTGTATTCTCAGTTTACTTAGAATTCAGTGTCTGTAACATTTTTTTTCTAAGAAAATGTTTTAAAATAGCTAAGAGGATGATTCGGCCATCAAGTTCAAGAACTTGATGAGTTTGGAGTGTATGTGAATGAAACACATTTTTACCATGGAGCCCTTTGTGAGAGATTTCAGTTTGCAGAGCCCTTTCTGCTTGAATCCATTAGTAATTCCCCACAGAAATTCTGTGCATTAGGTCTGGACTTCTTCCGTTCGGCAGAAGATGCAGATGTACTGACATAGAGATGATAGTGGAGTATTTATCAGATTGGTAACACAGTTAGAAGAAAGCTTCCGAATCATGTACTTTTCAGTCTGTTGTTTGGCTTCCTGAGTTCTACTTTCTTTCTCTCAAAATTTCCTATAAAATATACATATGGGTTAAGAACAATTAATTATAATTCTCTTTTCAGTTGCTATAGCAATGTTAGTTCCTTAATGCATCCCATGTTCTTTTATGCCCTATGAATTAATTTTGCACAAAGCAGCTCAGTTTTAGAAATAAGGACCTCTGAAAATGTATGTCGTGTATCATTACAGGGATTTTATGGTGTCTAGATGAGGGAATAACTACAGGCTTGGCCTGGCCTCGTGACCCTAATAGAAAGTATGCTCTTTCTCCACTGGGCCCCTCTTCCCTATTATGGGCATTTTATTTTGAGAGAAATTAGTGGGAATTCAGATTAAGAAATGTGTAGAATAATATTTGGAATCCTATTTTTTTGTAACTGTACACTAAAAAATGGATTCAAAATCTGTATATTTTTCCCCTCTTTCACATTTTATTGTTTCTTGAATCTTTCTGGTTTTTTTATTATGCTTAAAGGAAAAAATAGGAATGTTAAAATAATTTTATTCAAAATAACTTCTGAAGTACTAAAAAGCAACGATTATTCCTGCTGGCCCTCAATGTGACTGGAACGTGGTGAACGTTGGGCAATCCAGTGTCCTAGAAGACAAGCACCTCTCTTCAGGTGACAGATCTGTTCCTACAGTGTCTGTAATTGTATTAATATTTGAAGCGGAATATGTTTCCATAATGTGAAACATTTCAGATGTTTGTATATTTATAGATAATAATTTATTAATTTAAAACTTAAGTTAATAAGTTAGTAAATTTTTCTTCTTTAGGAAAAATTAGTTTAAGTTTTATCAAAAGAGTATAACCAAAATATTTGATGATACTTATTAGCACATGAGAAAATGAACATACCTGAACAAAGGCTTATGTTATCTCTCTCTGACATATGATCGTATACAATTAAATAGCTTATGGGGTTCAATCCATTGTGTTCATTCTATTTTACTGTGTCAATAAGGGTTCCCACTGTGAAGCAGAACCACTAGGTGATATAAATTTGTCACAGGATTTCACTTTTTGTGTGTATGTGAACTAGTCAGTCTTCCAAATATCCCTTAAGTATCTCTGTTATGGCCCACCCTAATCAGAAATACAGAGAAAGGAATCTTGGTAAGTGTAATTCAGCCTACCCAACTTGACAGATGACAAAGGTACCACATGTGGTTTGAGATCTAAATACTTTCTTTTGCCTTTGGGGATTTAAAAAAATATAAAATATCCTAATCTACCTCAAGCTTCTTGCAATTGATCTTAAGAAATGTGAATTTAAAAATCAACCATTTCCACTTTAAATAATAGAAATCAAAATATAGCATAAGCTTGCCAAACAGAATACTACCTCTTAAAAGTAATGATCAATACAACATATATTAATATAAATCACATGCATATACCCTGTTATTGTTAGGCAGTATATTGAAGATCTTTCAAATCTGACTGTTGGAGGAGTTTGATGGCTGGCTCTGACAACTGCTAATGAGTGAGCTTAACCTCCATTTCCTTCTATGCAAAATGAAGACACTCATCCCCATCTCTTAGGAACACTAGGGGGCTAGTTGAGATAATGTACCTAAAACTCTTAGTTTTGCACCTGGGATACAGTAATTGTTCAACATTAAAGGATAGTTGTTATTAACAGCATGTTCAACATTATTTTGTAAACATTTCTCCTGCTTTTATATGGAGAATAGTGATAGCTTTGGCTCAATTTTTTTGTTCAAATGGAATTCCTGACTGCACTGTGCCAAAACGTGATGCTGAGATACTAAGATGCGTTTATTTCACATTGATTTTTTTACATTGTTTTTCACACTGATTTTTCAGACCTATAAATATTAAGGCCCCAGTGTGGAAATGAGCTCTCTGCTCTCACTCAGGGCCGATTTGTTTCGAATCCAGCGGGTAGTGAGGAAAGCACCTGGTAAGGGCGAAGCAGGCAGAAACTTCTCTGTCCAGACAGAAGGCTGCTGTTTACCAACGCATGCTTTTCTTGTCCTTGTCATTCCTGTGCAAAGCCGTTTTATTTGCGAATGGTCAAGAGCATGAAGCCAAATAATAAGCAAATGCAATTAAGGGAAATGGATGAAATTTCCTTATGTAAGACTAACTGTGCTTCACTCCCCAGTCTGTAGAAATTGTGTTTGTAGCAGGAAGTCATAAGAACAAGAAAAATTACCCTGGCTCTATAATATAAAATGAGTGAAGAGGGCAATTTTTAATCCACAGTGGATTTGTTTCATCTGCCTGGTGAAGACATGCTGTGTCTGAGTGGTCTTTAAGCCATGAGGATGAACTTAAATCCCTCTATTTCCTGTCAGCAGTATCTATTCTAGCAGAGCCTTTCTATTCTAGGGAAACAAACCTAAAATTTGGTTAGTATAAAAGACAGATGGACAAAAACTACGGGGGGATGGAAATGGGAGGGAGATGGGGAGGGCTGGGGAGGTGGGCTGAGATGGGAGTAAAAGAGAAAACTGTACTTGAACAGCAATTAAAATTTTTAAAAATAGGAAAAAAAGGATAGAAATAGATTGAATAACACTTATCCTTACATTAAGGCATTCTGAGACCATCGGGCTATTCAGCATAAGGGAAATGGTGGTGAAGAAGTGAATTCTGTCCCTCACCTTCTCATCAGGCATTCCTAAAGAAATACTTAAAAACATGAGATGACTTCAAGGTATATCGTTATTTGTTAAGTCAGCATTTATTGTCTGTAGCTTTTTATTTAATGTCATCTATATGGACCATATACTATGTATACAGTATTATTTATAATAATTGTATGTTACTTATAGTGACATTGCTTCAAATGTCAGGTCCTAGATCCCTGGAGAATTCTGTGAGAGTGTGCGGTAGAGTGGCTGTTCTGTGCTCTTAGTTTAGTATGAGGGATGTTTCTCAACATATGTGAGAACGTATGGTATGGGGGAAGCTGGTACACACATAATTTCAGCGACTCTGGAACAATACAAAACATATTTCCTTATTTGAGTGGATGTTCTGCACTGCTTCCTACTGTTCAGTGTGCCTTTGCCTTTTCCATTTTTCTTTGAGGCTCACCACCAGTAGGAAGTGCACGCTCTCCATGGCTCTGGTGTGTGCTCCTTCAAGCATATCTTGCTCTCAGCCCTTGTATCCTGTCCGCCTCCTTCTCCTCCACTGTCTGCACTGTCTTTTAGGGGAGATGCTTGCTGTGCTGTTGAGAAGGTGGAAATAAAACATTCGCTACTTATTACAAGGTAAGAAGGAGAGGAAATGGATTTAAAAGGTAGCAGCAGAGACTCACATTAAATGTGGTCGTATACACATCACTTGGCTAAGAGCTCAGGAGATCCAGCTGATAAGGCTTCGGTGTGCTGAGATGAGAAGGGCTCTGTGTCCAGAGACAGAGTTACAGAGGGCAGACCTAGTTCTAGCTCCCCAGCTGCTCACTCTCTAGCTTAGTAATTCTTAAGCCTTGCTTTGTGTCAATCGTACAGAGGCCCTTTAAAATACAGATGCCTGAAGGCCACCTTCTGAAACTGGATTATTCTGATCAAACTAATTTATAGTGGGCCCCAGATAGAGCATATATTTTTAAAAGCCCCCCACATGTTTTTAATGTTCAGCCAGATTTGAGAATCATGGTTCAAGTCAGTTCTGGTTTTAGTCTTTTTATGTGGTGCCAGATTATAAAAGTCACAAAAGCTCTTTTTCAACTCAGTGTCCCCATCTGTAATATATGGATGATATCATTAACTCTTCATTCATTCATGTCATAAGTAAACATTTATAAAATTCCTATTCTGTGTTCAACATAATAAGGGCAAAGGGAGAGATGAGTCACAGGAGCCACTGGAAAGAGCTTTATAGGAAGAAAACTTTAAAACTGCAGACCTGAATGGCTTTTTTTTTAATTTATTTAAATGAATGTTCAAGTACAGTTTTCTCCCCCTTACTCCCATTCAAGCCCTCCCAACCCCCCTCCCTACCTCCCTCCCATTACCACCCTCCCCCTAGCTTTTATCCATGTGTCCTTTAACTTTGATCCTATAAACCCCTCCCCCTCTCCCCCGAAATCCCTCTTCTCTCTCCTCTGGTCACTCTCCACCTGCCCTCTAATG